>JAKMXC010000101.1:0-128817 GCA_025328345.1 Colletotrichum sp. SAR11_59 | reverse complement strand
ACCTATTAGTAGTCTTTTTTAGCTTCTTCTAATAGAGAGGGGATCTCTATTAATAACTTAGATTTTTCTTTATTTATTTCTCTATTATTAATACTAGTAGTTTTCTTACTATTATTATGTGAAATACTCATACTAGTATTAGTACTATAGCTATCATTATGTGAAATAGTACTATAATTTTTATAGCTATTATTAATAGTATTATTATTATTATTTATATTATTATTACTATTAATAATAGTCTCATCACTTAGATTCTTAAGAGCGTTATTAGTTATAATAACATCTCTACTTATAGTAGGATTATTACTATAAGAGATAGATTAACTAGAAATATCTCTTAGTAGACTATTATAGGCAGTATTATATCTATTATTATTAGGCATAATACTACTATTAGTATCCTTAAAGCGGGTATTTATGCTTATAGGAAGCTCTTTATGATAAGAAATAAAGGTATTTTCTAAGACTTCAACATCTCGAGACCATAAAGCTCTCTTTAGCTACATATCCCAGATTTTATACCTATTAGATCCATAATTAATTATATAACCTTAACGTGCTCTAACGTCTAGTTTTTTAATTTTAGGATCTTTATTCTTATAGTAGCATACGCTACCCCACACTTTTATATTATTAATATTAGGTTTTATATTATTTTTTATTTTATAAGGCGTTTTATACTTAATAGAGCTATAAGGAGTCCTATTATGCATATAAAGAGTAGCATAAAAGGCTTCACCCTATAAGTAGTGTAGTAAACCTGAATTATATAGTATAGTTCTTATTTTATTAACTATAGTGCGTATAGTACGCTCTATAAGTCTATTAGGTTCATGTATATAAGGAGGTCTTATATTGTGGATAATCCTACTACTCGCATATATAGGCTTAATGCGTTTATTATTAAATTCTCTACCTCCATTAGTAGATATTTCTTTTATTCTTTTATTATTATTATTATTATTAACTTCAGCTTGAAATTTAAGAAAAGCATTAAGTATAGTTTCTTTAGCTTTATCTTTTAATAGTTTTCCCTATACAAAACGGGAATATTTATCTATAAAGATAATAAAAAGGTTATATTTATTATATGTAGTAGGCGTTATAGGCCCACATAAATCTGAAGCTATATAATCTAGATAATCTAGATTTTTATTATGGACCTGTTTCTTACTTGCCTTAGTAACAAATTTGCCTTCATAACAGGCTTTGTAAGGAAGTAATTTATAGTTATTATTATTATTATTTATATTTATATTCACAGTAGTATTATCTTTTATTTTTAAAAGAGTCTGTAAATGTATATGTCTAAGACGTTCGTGCCATAATTGGAGGCTATTATTATTATTATTATTATTATTATTTATATTATTATTAGTTATAGTATTATATATATAATAATTGTTATTGTTAATAGGAAATTGGAAGAAATATAAGTTATTCTTCTTTGCCCCTATAGCAATAATATAATCTTTATCAATATCATATAAAATAGGTTGTTTCTATATAATAGAAGCAATACCTAATAAATCTAACTTAGATTGACTAAGTAGATTAATACCTAGTTTAGGTATATAATAAACGTCTTTTAATATAATATTATTATTATTAGGATATATTATTAAATCACCCTTTAAAGTAGAAGTAAGAGTCTTTGCTTCTCCCTATTTTATTGTTTTATTTATTTTTATAGGATTTTTTATAAGGTTATAATTATTAACTATATGAATAGTAGCTGTAGTATTAATATAAAAATTAACTGTTTTTTTATTCTTATTAGTATAACTCCTTGCTTTTCTTTTTTCTTTAATAACAGATTAGTTAATTAAATAACCTAAGGAAGGATTATTAGTATTTTTATTTATATTATTAGGAGTTGAATAATATACGTTTTCAAATAGAATATCTCCTTCTTCTTTATTAGAAGATAAATCTATTAAATCTGTAGGATTTTTAGGATTATTAAGAGATATATAGGGGGTAATATTATCTATAGTAGTTATATTAACTACTTCTTTTTCCTTATCTTTAGCACTATTAGTACTAGTAGAGGGTTTTTTCTACTAGCTAGGTGCTTTTTTAGGATGTAGAAAAGCGTAGTTTTCTTTAGTATAGTTTGTTTTCTTATAATTTTTGTAGTATAAACCTTTCTGTTCTTTCTAGGGTTTTTTACTTATTTTATTTTTATTTTTATTATTATTATTTTCTTGGTTTTTATTTTGTTTTTTATTTTTCTTATTACCCTTAGTAGTAGTATTATTAACTACTTCTTTGCCTCCTTTTCTCTTATACTCGTCTATAAGACTAGTATATAAAGAGTCTAGGTTATAGGTAGTAGGGTTAGTCTTAAGAGACTAAGTTATAGAGGTTATAAAAGCCTTATAAGTCTCATTTAGATTATTAAGTATATAAGCTATAACTACTTAATTAGGTAGTTTAAGCTGATTATAAGATAAGTTATCTATAAGTTCTTTGATTTTATTTATATAATCTTCTATAGATTTAAAGTTATTTAAGGAAGTATTAAAGAACTCTTTATAGGTTAAAAACTTATTTATAAAACCTATAGGCTTATATAGGGTTTTTAAGTACTTCTAAGCTATATAGGCATTAGAATTATCTTTTATAACCTTAAGGGGCTTATTGTTACAGAATAACTATATATAACTTAAAGCTTTATAGTTTTTTTCTTTATTAGTAGAAGAAATAGACTTAGTAAGGTTTATAGTAATATCTTTACTATATAGTAGGGTTTTAATATATATAGCTTATACTTTATAGTTCTTAGAGCCTATAAGTTTTAGGAACTAGACCTTAGGATTAGTTATTATTACCTTAATAGGTTATAGTATATAGTTATAAGCCTTATATAGGATAAACGAAAGTAAAGTTATATAACCTAAGAGCTATTATACGTATAATATAGTAGTTCTTAGAGTAACGTTATAATAGTTATAAACCTAGAAGGTTAAGGTTTAACTAATAAAAAAAGTAGTTTTTTCCTTCTCTTTAATTAATATCTTCTTCAGCTAGACTTCTATCTAACTAAGGAGATATATATCCTATATAGTAAATCGGTCGAGAGGAAATCTATCGTACTATAAGTATAGGTCTAAACTAGATTAGGAGTAGACTAGAAAATAGTTTAAAGAGATAATCTAAGGGATATAGATTAAATAAAGTAATAGTAAGAGATTATCTACTTAAGGAAGGATTAATAGAGGTATAATTAATTTATATAGGATTAAATATATAGATTTATAAAAGGTATATCTTGTAGAACTAAACTACTAGTTCAGCTAGTATATTAGCTTCTACAAAGGTAGTATAGATAGAAAAACGTTTAAAGGATTAATTTTTAGTATATATAACCTTTAAGTAGAAGTAAGGCTTTATAGGAGAGTAGGGGAGAAGTAAAGAAGTAGAAGGAATAGAAGTTATCTCTAAGCTAAGCTTATAACCTATTAATATAAGTATAAGCGTATTTAGGGGCGTAGTATATACGCCTATATAGTATAGGGTTATAGATAGGGTTAAGTTATAATAAAAGGTAATAATCCTAAGTATTTATAGGTATTTAATTATATAGATAATAATAAGGGAAGAGATATATTATGATAATTCCTATTGATATAGTTAGTAGGTTATTACCTAGGGTAGGGAAAAGTAAGGGGAAAGATAACCTGAAATGTAACCTGCTAAACTACTAATTACATAAGGTGCTTACGTAACTATACGTATTATATAATCGATATTATAGTTATAGGTTATAATAAATAAAGTATTTTTATATAAGGTTTTAACCTTTAAAGTCTATTAGTTTATTTTATATAGAATATTTAAGTAAGTAAGTATTTTTATAAGTATTATTATTATTATATAAGATGTTATATGTTAATAATAATAATTTCATTATATAGCTAGTTATCTTATAACTTTATAAAGATTTCTAACTAGAATTAATCTAGATTAATTTACTTTTAGGGCATTTTAAGCTATTATATATAGATATATATATTTATAAATAAGACTAAGAGAGTTTATATAGTACTATATTATAATATATAAGAATATAAAGCTATCTATATAGCTACCTAGTTTAGTACTAGGGCGTGAAGCTATATATAGGCTTATAAGGCTTAAGCCCTACCTATAAAGCTATATTTAGAAGTATATAACTTAGGCTAACCTTTTCTAACGCTATGCAAACTAAAAGCTACCTAAACGCCTTTATATATGCGTATATATAGATATATAGAGCTAATTATTTCTTAGGCTTAATCTTACCCTCTTTTTCTATAGTAGTTAGTAATAAACCTTTATATATAGGAGTAGATATATTTATATTAAGGCAAATATACTTATTTATAAGGATAAGAAAGAGCTTAGTAGTTAACTAAAGGTTTCTAATACTAAACGTCTCTATAATCTTATATATAAGGTTATTATTATTTATATTAAGGTTAATCTCTACTTTAAACTTATCTAAGGTTATACGCTACTGCTTATAGGAACTCTTAGGCTTAGATAGAGCTATACGCTTAGTTCTACCTTTAACTAGAGTTAACTAAGGGGTATTACTACTATCTATATCTATAGATATTAATATACTATTAAGCATAGCTATATAGGAGTATATAGAACTTATAATAAGTTTTTATAGAGTAGTTCTTACTATTTAAGGTGTAGTAGTAGTTTGCATAGCAGCTATGCTCTAGGAAGGTAATATAGCTCTTATATAGGTTATTTCTCTTATAGTAAGAGGTGTATACCTTATCTCCCTCTAGAATATCTCTATATATAAAAGTAAAGACTTTATTACTAACTTAGTTTTAGATAATATTAAAGACTAGAAAGGGGCTATTAGTATATAAGCGATCTTATAGGTGAATAAGATACTAAGGCTATATAAACATTAGTATAGGAATCTAAAGGATTATATTAGATTATATAGAGATATATACTATTAGGTATATTTATAACTAACTACTTAGTTTTAAGCAAAGTAATATACTTAAAGTCTAGAATATATATTAGTAAATCTTTATATATATAAATAAATAGTAGTATATATACTCTTAAGTAACTATTTAGTTATAGTAGGGCTTATATAGTTATATATAGGATCGTTTAGTATCTTAGAAGGAGCGTTCTGAGGGAGCTCCTTACTGTTAATTACAGTTAAGACTAAGAGGATAGGAGCTATAGTAAGTAGTTATATATACTATTATATGGAATATATTAGTATCTATATATTAATAACGATAGGAAATAAAACAAAAAAAAACACTTTTATAAAGGGGGGTATATACTTACATATAAAGTAACTCTTAGAGAAAAAAAGAAGAAGAAGTTTTAAAACAGGGGGGCCCTAGTAGAAGAGATATTTATAGGTAGGGATATAGCGCCTTAATTAGTAATTTTCTAACTAATTAGAGCAGTACGAAAAGGTTATAGTACGTACCCTCGCTTAATTATTCTACAGTATGGTGCGCACATATGGAAATTTTTGATTTGAGCCAGTCGTCCCTGCAGGCTGCCGTACCAGAGGCAGCACGCAGCACGCAGCACGCAGGAACCGCTGTCTGTCCGTGTCCCTCTCGGTCCATGGCGTCGCGCCCGCCTCTGTTTATGACGGAGCGGGATGTCAATCTCGAGGCTTCGCTGTTGAGATGCTGAGCGCGGGGAGGATCTGCGGTGCCTTGGAAAACATGCGATTCTGAGATAGGGGTCCAGGGGAAGGATTGTAAAGGATGAAGATGCTCTGAGGCGACATGAATGAATTTAACCCAGCTCTGCGATTGAGAGCACCGGCTGCCTTGGCGGTTCGCGGATGACTGAGTCGTAGCACTTGGTCTCGAGCGGGGTATCAACGTGAAAGCTGCTGCTATGGTACCATGCTGATTTGTTAAGTCGGCTGTGGTCGTTGCGAGCAGCTGAGTGGTTCTTGGCGACAGGATAGGATGAACTGTCTCGGCGCTAGGCCGCGGAGTGACGTCCTGTTAGAGTTCTATTTTGGGTTTTGCTTCCGATGTGAGCCCCGAGCTGATGAGACCTTAGCCTAGACCTTCCTGCAACAGGAGCGCCCTCACATTAGGTAGTCCATCACTGTTTTCAGATTGGTAGATAAATGGCATGGCGATCCCTTTATTCCATGACTCCTCGATAAGTCGGCGCTGTTGGTTCCATTTGATCGCTGCTGGCTCGTGTTGACCCGAGGCTGCCGTCAAGATGCACTCAAAAAGGCACAGCAAAACGGCTTTATTTTGACCCATAGATCTCGACAGAGCTCACATTTGCAGCCTCTCGACCATCATGACACCCTTCGTTCTGGCGGCAAAGATGAAAGTGCTGACTTGAAGGGCTCCCCTGGAAGGTGGTTGAGTGTGTTCTTCAACAACTGGGTAAACATCTCTTTGGGTATTTGAGCAGTCTTGTAAATCGATATGTGTCAGTACATATCTGCGGAAAATGCTCAAGATCGCATCAAGCGATGCTTTTCAACATTTCTTCAATGTTCTTCTACCGCATGCCTTTCAAAGTGCCTTATTCCCGACAATGACAGTCTTACATCCCAGCCAATCATAAATCCTCACCCGTGACGTAGAGGGCAAGCGGCGGGGGGTCCGCGGGATACATATTCCGCTCAGCTTAGTAACCTTTCTCCAAAGTCCATGTAAGTGGCCCCGCACGTTTGCTTCTCAGTGAAAGAGCGGGTTCGTCAGACGACAGACACAAGCCACGGCGAAGGGCAGAAGGGGGACATCTCGTTGCTGGACTCTTCCCTCGTCGCAACCAGAGGAATCCGTATTCCGCTGTCTCCGCGTGCTCCAGACCGTTCAACCGACTCTGTGATCACACCCTTGCAAACCCGCATCGGCCAGCTTGAATCTCCGCCTCCGTCCGTCATCTTGGCCGCTATGTCCCAACCGTCAACGGAGCGGGCCGCGAGCCAACCGAAGCGCAGGTACACCTCGAAAGCCTGCGAAGAATGCAGACGTCGCAGGGCAAAGGTGGGTGGATTCTCTCCCTCTTTATATATTGTCTCATCACCCATGTCTGCTCGTTGTGTTTCCTCTTCTGGTGACATAAGAAAGGATGTTGACATCATACCTTGCCCCGGTTTGTTAGTGCGATGGACAACGCCCCGTGTGTACCCGCTGCTCCGAGCGCAACATCAACTGCATGTACCGGAGCGAGGAAGACGGCCGCAAGCCCGCTTCAAAGTCGTATGTGCAGCTCTTGAGGAACAGGATCGACCTGCTGGAGGCCGTCTTGCAGTCTCACTCCATCGACATCGAGGCCTCCGTCGCGCAACTCACCGCGGCGGGGACCACCCCACAGCTGAATGCCGTCTCGACCGCGTTGGCTGCGGGGAGCAGCGATCCGGCGCTGGCTGGTCTGAGTCCCTCGGCGTTTGATGACCTCTGTACAACGTTCGAAGGCGCGTTGTCGCTGGATGAGTCGGTGAATTATGACCAAGATGGAGAGATGCGATACTTTGGACCGTCGAGTGGGCGGTTGGAGTTTCAGACTGGTGAGTTTCATTCAACCTAAGTTGATTTGAAATAGCGGTATTCACATGTGCGAAGAAACCACGCCCGAAGCCGAAGATCAAGAAAGCAAAACAACGAAATCTGTGGAATCGAACTGCTATATTCTCCCACTCGAGAGACTTGAGAGTGAAAACTATCCAGAAGACCTTACAAATGAGCTGATCGACTTGTTCTTTGAGTATCAAAACCCATGGTGCCAGATCGTCGACGAGAAGCTCTTCAGACAGAGTATGAAGACCAAAGGGCGCTATTACAGTCCTTGCCTCCTCAACTGCATTCTCGCTCTAGGGTCACGATACACAGACAGGATCGACGTACGCTTGCGACCCGAAGACCAGAATTCGGCCGGCAAGCCGTTTTTGCAGAAGGCAGAGGTGCTCCTTCACAAAGACATGAAGCGCCCGTCCATTACAACCATTCAATCAATGTCAATTCTGGTTGGTGTCTACGTTGTAAGTAATCTCAATCACCGTCTGTTTTATTTCATGCTGATGACAGACAGTCATATGGTTGCGATGCTGCCGGTTGGCTACATCAAGGGATGGCAAATCGCTTGGCTCTCGACATGGGCCTTAATGTTGACGCTACGTCTCTGGCTGGCTCAAATCTCATTCCCACCGAAGAGATTGAACTAAGACGGCAGATGTACTGGGCACTGTACTGTGATGACAAGCTCGCGGCTATCTACACGGGTCGTGTTTGCAACTTTTTGGTGCGTGCAACCCTCATTTCACACGAACCCCCAGCTAACATATCACAGGATGTCCAAGGAGCAGTCAATCTCCCTTCCGTACCAGAACGGATGAGTGACGGTACAACAGATGCCAACGAAATGACTCGATGTACCAAGCACATCCTTGTGCACCGAGCACTCATCGGCCTCTGCCGCATTCTCGAAAACATCCTTCTCGCCCTGTAAGATCCCTACTCCCCCCTCATCATGGGCAATGGGACTAATCTTCACAGCTACGCCCCAAAACCACTATACAAAGGGCCCCAAAGGATATCCTTCCTCCACTCGTGCACCCTCGAGCTCAAGACGTGGTTCTACGAACTCCCAGCCGACCTGCGCATCGACCGCCCCAACGACATCCCCCAGGTCTACACGCTCAACATGGTCTACCACACCTGCTGCATCCTCCTCTTCAAGCCCTTCCTCCTGCGCCCGAAGCAGACCACCACCGCGCCCAAGACGGACGCCATCAAGCGCGCAGAAACCCTCTGCATCGAGTCCGCCAAGCGCATCTGCCTCGCCAGCAAGAAGTACCGCCAGGTCTTTGGCGGCTTCCGCAGGAGCCCCATCTCCGCGACGCACTGCATCCTCACGGCGTCGCTGGTGCTCATCCAGTACGCGAGCCCGGACCCGGACATGAGCAACAGCGGGCGGCCGTGCTGCACGCCGTACATCGAGATGTGCCTCGAGGTCCTCGGCGAGCTGTCGACGTCGTGGAACCCGGCCGGGCGCATGCGGTCGGACCTGATCAAGCTGCTGTACCAGAAGTACCCGGAGCGCATCCCGCACTCGCTGCTGCAGCAGTGCGCCCCGGACAAGAGCTGTGCGGCGGCGGCGGCGACGGCGGCGTGTGGCGGGGCGATGAGGGAGAAGGCGTCGGCGTCGGCGGCGCAGACGCACCCGTTGCAGACGCATCCTACGTTGGAGCAGAATCTGTGTCCGCTGATGAATATGTTGGATGCGGATTACCAGGCGCCGCAGACGGCTCCGTTCAGCGATGCGTCCGAGTCTGTTTATAATACGCAGTTTGCGCTGGCGGAGTCGATTATGGATGTCGAGGATGGTGGTCAGAATCTGATGGATGATGCGTTCTGGGCAGGGGTGAACTTTGACTTTAGCTATGAGGCGCAGTCATAGGATCTGGGATAGAGATTCTATGGAATGGATGAAAGTGTCCTTGTAAGTCGAGGGGTGTTCACCTGCTGCCCTTTTGTTGTGTGTGGGTGATGTCAACCTCATGGCGGTAAACATTCATCGACTCGGGAGCAACGGGAGCTGTAAGGGGCCCTGCGGTGTCAAAAGTGACATTGACGTGTCAACAGATGCTTATGATAAAGTCAAAGGTCAGGAAGATTAATGGTATGTCCATTGAAAAGAAATATGTACCTCGTCGCAGACCGACGATGGGCAGTATACACAAAGAAGAAATAAGTGAGCGTGCTATGTACAGCCAAGGGGTTCCACCATCACAGTCCCTTCACCACCAACGATCCATCAAACTCATCGTCCCTAGCTCAGTAAACAGCCGGGGCGAGAGAGTTGACGTAGATCTCGAGGTTGGTGTACCCGCCGGCCCCAATCTTCATGCCGTCAGACTTGTCGTTGGCGTTCAACCCGCTCGCAGTCTCGTACTCGTCAGGGATACCGTCGCCATCGGTATCCTTCTTGGCCGTGCCGGCCTCGATGGTGCCGACGCCGCCCATGGTGGCCTCGTCGGAGATGAGGGCGCCGGACTTGCCGTAGGAGGCGATCTGCTTGACGAGGGCGGCGTCGACGGCGTCGCGGGCGATGGAGGCGCCGACCTTGGCGGAGACGTGGGTGACGGCGTCGGCGGGGGAGAGCAGTTTGGCGGGGGCCGGGTAGGCGAAGGCGGTGGTCTGGATGGCCATGTCGGAGTAGCAGGTGGTGGACTCGCAGAGGGCGGCGCCGTTGAGGACGCCGTCCTTGTTGGAGTCGTAGAAGTTGTTCTTGACGTAGCCGTGGAAGTTGGCGTTGCCGCGGGTGAAGGCGGTGACGGAGGTGGAGGGGCCGGAGATGAAGTAGTTGTTGATGATGTTGGCGTAGCTGGGGGTTTGATGTTAGTTTTGATGATTTGGTGAAGAGACTGGAGGGGTAGTCTTGGTGATGGGGAGACTTACCTTGCACCATCGCTGTCTCCAGCAATGTAGCCACCACCGCCGCCCCAGTTGTAGACCACGTCTATTCGTAGATTAGTATCAGAACTTCTTGGAGTTTTGATGAAGCCACGAGCCAACTTACTGTTCTGGAAATCGTTGACGCCCTTGACCTTCGGGTTGCGCGTCTTATTATCGATGTACGCGTTGCGGAACAGCGAAACACCGCCAGTGTTGGTCTGCATCAGGCCGCCGCACGAGTGCGTCTCCAGGCCCTGCGCGATGATGGAGTCGGAGATGGTGACGTTGGACACCTCGCCGTTAATCGAAAAGGTCTCGTCGCGGCCCCACGAGACGGAGACATGATCAAAAATCATGTTGTTGCCGTCGGCGATGGTGATGGCGTCCTTGCCGGAGTCGCCGCCCTTGCCCATGCGGATGCGGATGTAGCGCACGATGGCGTTGTTGGCGTTGCTCCAGCTGAAGCCGTTGCCGTAGACGGTGATGCCGCCGCCGGGCGCCGTCTGGCCGGCGATGTAGATGTTCTTGGACACGACGATGCGCGAGCTGATCTTGATGACGCCGCCGACGTCGAAGACGACGATGCGGTTGGCTTGGGAGACGGCATCGCGGAGGGAGCCGGTGCCGGAGTCGCTGTTGGAGCCGTGTTAGTCGGGGGGGCGAAAGGACTGATGGGTGAGGGTGGAGCCGACGCACTTTAGGTTCGTGACCTTGTAGACGGAGCCGGTGCGGCCGCCGACGGAGTAGCGGCCGAAGCCCTCGGCGCCGGGGAACGCGAGGACGTCGGCGCGGGCGGCGATTCTGGAGCCGGTCCAGCCGGTGACACCGCACCCGGCGCTGTGGGTTTGATCAGCACTCTGCACGTCGGAAACATTCTCGCAACATCAGACGACGTCGCATTTAGGGGTCTCTTCTTGCTGCTTACGATGGGTCCTGGCACGGCAGAGCGGCGGCGAGGGTAGCCGCGGCGGCCAGGAGGGAGATGGAAGCCTTCATGGTTGGGTTGGGGGAAGAATCGAAACAAAGAGTGTACCAGACAGCTTAAAACAGGAGGGATATACGAAGGATAGCGAATGAAACCAACGGGACTGCTGGGAAGGGGGGTGTTTTCGGCAAGCAGGACGAAGCAAAGCGAGGAAAAGGCAGAACACGACCTGAAGAACCGTGGGTCCTCGGTTTGGTTTTGTAGGTCGTTGCCGCGTTGCAACGGCGATGGGCTATTCACTGTCCACCAAGGGAGGCACGCTGGATGGAGGCGCTCAGGGGCGCGGCAGGACGGGAAGGGTCATCTGGCCGTGACGGAGGCGGGACATTGGAGGGTGACAGGCGACGGCTGGATCTGGCATGACGGTCGTGGTTGCTTGTTCGGGGAAGCGAAGGACCGGGATCTCAACTCAATACACAAGCCGTTCATGGGCTAACATACAAGTACAGCAGGCATTTGCTTCTCCTGTCAGAACGTTTCTCAGGCCTCGTGGGACTGGAGCCAAGGTGCCCACAGGTTTCCAGATTCCGTGCAGTAGCGCCCAGCTCTGACAGGAGAAAATACGCATGTCGGAACGATCCTAGGGCGATTGGTGGGAATGACAATGGTTCGGAGGCACTTCAGCGGTCCTTTCGGGGGCAGAGACAGGCAGGATATGTGCCCGTTTTGGCAGCGCTGGTGTGGGGAATCCCTGCGGTTTTGTGCTGTTTGGGTGATATTGAAGGGGCAGCGACGGGGCCTGTCGGGGCCGGGGGCACGGGGCCACGGAGGTTTTCAGATTGATGAGGGCGCCGGAGGGTGGTGTTTGGGTGACATGGAGCTGGAAATACGAGCGAGAAGAGGGACAGGAGGGGGAGAAAATCTCTTGAGATGCGGTTAAGGTTGAGGGGCGAAGCATGGCGGATGAGTTTCTTCCCACCTGTCGGACGTCATTGTCGATATTGAGTGTTGAAAGTCTATTGTGATGTGACAAATGGCTATTCTCAGAGCGGACGAAAATATGCATGTTTTGGGAGTCGTTCCGCGATGAAAGTAGCAGGTAATTCGTGTGTTGACTCTGAGAGAGAAATGTTGTACAGTCTTATTGCTGTGGAATTCCTGTATCAATCATGTCATTTGATGATGTTCGTTAGCATCGTGCTTATTCTCCTCGACTAATACGACTGGTAGCGGCGTCATTCGGCCTTCCATGCAACTTGAGCAGGATAGCCCTAGGTGAACCGGTGTTCCTTCACCTTGTACCTTCTTCGCAACCGTCGATTGGTATGAGTGGTCAAAGTAGAGTCTCAACCGGCAGCTCAACCGATGAGCCTCAGATCGGTCGTCAATCGCGCTTCACCTGCCATCCGATCTCATTTGAGACGCTGTGGCCAGTAGCAGCAAACAGCCCCCGGTGTGGCTGAGACGGAGGATGTTGAGAGCATCTTTGTCATCACTCTTTGGACGAGGAGGAGGAAGGGGCCCGGCAGTTGGAGCAACACAAGACGGACGACGGTGCCGAAGAGAGCATGGAGCGCACGCGTCTTTGATGGGGCACGGCGGCGGCCGGTCCAGTCTGGATGGCACGGCGAAAAGAGGAGAGCGCCGACGAGCGCTAACGAATTCCCAAACGAGGGGCGATGTCGGAGCAGGGGGGGCCGCTGGGAGCTGCAAAGCTTTTTTTTCCTCTTCCTGTCTGGCAGGTCACGAGGCGATTGAGTTTTGGGGACTCAGTCACGTGGCTGCCAGGCTAATGAGGCCTCTCAGTGTTTCTTTTTGCTCGTTCTTCAGAGCCAAAAAAGAATGCGACCGACAGCGAATGAGGTGTCTTCGGCAAGTCATTCGCAGGGTCTGGCCGGGGATTGCTACCCCTCTTCTTCAGACAGCGAGCAGTAGCAGAAACGTCTGGAAAAATCGGAGAATGGATGAAGGGACCGAGAATCAGCTTGTGTGGTGCAGAATCGGTTCTCATTGAATTGACTGAAGTTGCCTTCAGTCGGGATGAAGCTGCTTGATTCACCCGCAACTCGGTGCCTTGCTGTGGCACATGGCACCAAGTTGGGCTGCCTGATCAAAAGTGCACATTGCTTCAGCAACAGTCAAGTCTCGCCCATTATTCATCTAGCTACCCGGGCTAATGAATGGCCGCGGAACGTTGAAGGCTATGCGCGATTGAACAAATCATGAACCGGGCCAAAGCCGGCGGTTCGGCTTTGGACTTCCGCGTGGTCCGCGGGCCACGATACCCTCAACATCATGGATACCTTGGGTAGGCCACACATGGAATGAAGTCCCGATGGCAGAGACTCAACAACTGTTGGCAGTAAAGGTACGGGCGAGTTCCGGCTTGTTCTGACCGCTGAATCCAGCCAGGACATGTGCAGGGTGAAACAAATTAGCAAACGCGCCGTTTAATGCACATGGCGTAAACATGCCAAAGGCGGCGATCAGAGAGGCGTCCCGACAGCGACCAGACCGCGCACCTTGTCGACCCCTTCACCCCCTCCAATCACAGCCCGTCCCGTGGTGGGGGCGCTGCTTAGTCACTGCCTGCAACAGGAGGAAGGCCCCACCGACCCCTCTTGCCCTCGATGCGAATACTCCGTGACTGGCAGGAGTGCCCGCTCGTGAAGGCAACCGCCGCCGCACCGGAGTTTAGCACCTTGCACCTTCTGTCTCAGTGTCATCTAGAACCTTAGTCACGCAATTCCCGCCCGCCGCCGCCCCAACCTGCTCTGCTCTGCTCTGCTCTCTGCTCTGCGTCTGTACCGTTCCGTCAAGGTATTAACTTGCCGACACACACACACCAAAACGACCTACCCTCTCGGCTCTTCCTCTCACCCAACCCAACCGCCCCAACTCCATCCCTCGGCGAAACCAACTCAACTCTGTAAACAACATATTTTGCCGTCCGACAATCATCAATCGCTGCAGCAGCCATCTATCGTTAGCAAGGTACTTCCACACCTCAATGCGTCTCTTCCTCAAGTACTCCCGACTCGTCTGCCTTCTTCATTCCCGCATGACGTCGGTAGCGCAAGGCTGACCAAGCACCTGGACTCACCAGCAGATCCCGTCATCCTCCGTCCTGTCCCGCGCCGCACCTCACTAGGCACCGACCGATAGCCGCATCCCCGAGACACCAGACACTACCACCACCACCGCCCCTCCTTCGCTCGCGCCCGCTACACACGACGACGCAAACCAGACCTCCGCGTCCGCGTCGCCCATCTCAACAACACCTCCAACCGGGCGTCCCCGTACGCCTCTCGCAAAATTTTGCCTCGACCCCGGAAACCGCAGCAACCATGGTCGCCAGCCCCGAGACCATCGAGGCCATGACGCCTCCCGGCTACTCCTTCCCCGACCACCGCCTCCGCCTCACCCAGTCCGAACCCGACCGCGAGCCCCTCGTCCTCGTCGCCCCCGGCTCCTACTCCCCCATCACCTTCCTCCACCTGCGCATGGCCGTCATGGCCGCCGACTACGTCCGCTACAACACAAACTACGAGCTCGTCGGCTCCTACCTCTCCCCCGTCTCCGACGCCTACAAGAAGCGCGGCCTCGCCCCCGCCTGCCACCGCCGCCGCATGTGCGAAATCGCGGCCGAACAGACGTCTAAGTTCCTGATGGTCGACCCCTGGGAGGCCGAGCAGACGGCTTACGTGCCCACTGCCGTCGTCCTCGACCACTTTGAGCACGAGATCAACGTCAAGCGCGGCGGCTGCAACGGCAAGCGCGTGCGCATCGCCGTCCTCGCCGGAGCCGACCTGATCAACACCATGAGCCAGCCCGGCGTGTGGTCGCCCTCCGACCTGCGTCACATTCTGGGCGATTTCGGCGCATTCGTCCTCGAGCGCGCGGGCGTCAATATTGATGAGGCGCTGACGAACTTGAAGGAGTGGGAGGACCAGATCTACTACATCCCCCAAGTCGTCCCCAACGACGTGTCGAGTACTAAGATCCGTCTGTTGTTGAGGAGGAATATGAGCATTGACTACGTACGTTTCTCCCGCTTCCCCTTCGGAGAAAGATGCATAAACTGACTCATAACAGCTCATCCCCTCCCAAGTTATCGAATACATTGAGGAGCACGGTCTCTACACAGAAGACGACACGACGACAAATGAGACCGGCAAGGGCAAGGAGGTAGCCCAATGATGTCACCGAAGAAAAAGCACTGGGCGCAATTTGATTCTGTAGAGAAAGAGTCACAGCGAGATATGATCCACAAGAGAGAGAAGGACAGAGAAAGACAGCGATCGAGGGCAGAGAAAGGGGTGTTGTAAATGGCGTGGATATCAGCGTTTGGATTTATCATGAATACGTCTCCTCTCGCCGAAGAGACCGAAGAGCGGAGAACGATTAGTTTTCTTGTTGTTTTTTGTATGGGTTTACGGTGCATCGGGCAGGCTGGTTTTCTTTTCCTATATCAACTACAGGGACATCTCCCAATCCACAATCAGAAGTTTTCTTCGACGGCCTCGTTTGGTTCCGTCACTACATCCTTGGTCCCAATCATCCATTAATGTTACGCTCTTGTTATACGAGAGAACCTCTCCCGAATCAGCTTCAATGCACCAACAGATATCCTGCCATTCAGCCTCATCTTTCAAGGTCACAGAGAAGCTTGCAGGAGATGATGGGTCCCCTCCATCGTCGCCCACCATTTTGCCGTCAGATACCCACGGCGCCGTCGACCCGCCGTTCGAGACTTCATGTGTCCACTCCGCTTGTAAAATCTTCATTGCTTTTGCTGCTTGGGGTAGTGGTACAATGCACTGCCAGGGGACAGTCGAGGTTGAAGTTTCGAATCCGCCGGTTGAACACGCAGGCGCGCAGCTTTTGCCTTTTTTCTCTTCTTTTTTTCTCGACAGCTAAGAAGGCTTACTTTGAATAATGGGCAGCCTCTGCTTTTTGCCCAAAGACATTTGACGAAAGTGCCTGCCTGTATGTTTGGCCAACGGGAAAGGTTTATACTAACATCGTGCACAGCCGGCTGCAGAAACCCTAGCTACTCCCAATTTCTACTCTGTCAGGAAGGAAAAGCCAGGATAGAAGTCGTGTGGAAAGGCGAGGCAATCCTCGTGATATAAAACATAGATTCGCAAATATTTGAAACTTACAAGCGAGCACAGTAAGTAGTAAAAGCAGAGAACTTGCGATGTACGTTTTACCCTTAACAACTCCCATGGATGAATGTTCTTTTAGGTATTTATAACTCATAGCACGACAATGCAAAACCCCAAAGAAGAAAATTGCTAAATCTGCTTCTGATGCCTGGCTTGGGCCTTCAGTCGGGATTTGGTTGGGATTCGTATCAACCAGTCGTGCACTCACATACTTTGTCTGTTGGATTTCCAAGGCAAGGAAGAAACGCAGGCCTCGCCATGTATTGATATTCTGGCGGACGAGGCAGCTTTCATAAACTTCCTACTGTCCAGACTATCTTCAGTTAAGCCATGACTCTTTGGGCGTGTCCAGGCAATTCGTGTCGGCAATGTCTTTCTTCGGTCAATGCTAGTTCACCGACTGGCGGCTTTGACAAAGAAAGCGAGTGGGCGCTGGAAGACACAAAAATGAGACATGTGGGCATCTGATATTATGTACGACGGATTGTTGACATCGCCAATTCATAAGCAAATACATGGACCCCGCGAATCGATCGCCGCCGGCCCGGATAATATGCAACCTCCAAAATCCCCCAATATGATGGCTGTTGGTATCTCCTCCAGCGCTATTTTGGACTTGACCCCAACCCCCAAAAAGATTAGCAATGTACACATCCTGACTCCTCAATAATGACCGGGTCCCTGGAAGGACTCATGGGCCTTCAACATACACCAACAGCCGAGTCATACACTAAACGATCCCCGCATGGCACGAACGGTCCCAACAGCCGGTGGTGCTGTCAGCTCCAGTTCACTAGTCTGGTCGCTCCCATGGGCTTTGGAATGACCATATCGATTGCATATGAATCGGTCATGGTGTTCGGTCCTCAGTACTTCGATCCTCCTCCCGCCAAGACGACTGTCGCAGTTGCTGTGGAGTCGTCGTGCCTGTTGCCGGTGTCTCATGTCCGCCCACTCCTCTTTGAAAGTAGACTTGGTAGTCATGAAGAAGATGACAGCATTCCACACGCCTTGAAGCGGTAGAACCGTAGCGCTCGCAACACTCAGGCCGAAGCTGATGTCGTTAGGCTTGATAAGGTTGTAAACCCGGTTGATGGAGCTCGGTGTCCAAGTAACGAAAACCGAAATGGCAAAGATGAAACTCGTTCGTAAGTATGCGAGCTTGACGGGGTCGAGGCTTCGGAGACGAGCCGCAAACTTCTCATTGACGGAATTAACGCGATGGAAGATGGAGCGTCTCGGTTCCGGTGGAGGTGGACTTGAAGTACACGTCGTCTCGAATTGTGGACTGCTCGGCGGGGCATCATGCTCGTCACTTGTGCGCCATGAACGCTCGTGTCGAGTTTGCTGATTGGGGGGCAAGTCTGGTGTCATTGCCGATTGAGGGATCGCTGGTGGTGTCCAAGGTCTTGGGGTGACAGTAGTAATTTGTATCTCCGTCATAGCGGTGCCGTAGAACTCGGTGCGACTTGTGAGATTCTGATATGTGTCAATGAGAGGCCAATCATGGAGAGTTAGTGACAGCTGAGCTACCTTTTCTGCAGAATCTCGTTCATCCGAGCACGAGAGGTCTTTGTTGTCTCTAGCTGGGTTGCTAAAGGTCAAGTTTCGGAGTTGGTTGCGTTGATGGAATACATGGTAGCCGACGGCAAAGTAAATGACACAGGAGCCGAAGATGCAGCACCAAATAGGTATGTAGTAGGTGTAAATGCGAAGGACGCTCCATTTGTTGTTGATCCAGCACCAAAGCTGAGCCACGTTAGACATGCCCTTTGATCTCGAGGAACCTGGACTTACTGTGGAATCGCCGTAGATCAAGTCGTCTGGCCCGTCGGGCCTGAGAAGAAGAAGAGAGAGAGCAGGAATCAAAGGAATGCCGAAACAGACAAGACAGTAAACCCAGAGGTGTTTGCGGAATGAAGAAGGGTTTGCGCCGGCGAAGAAGACAAGGAAGACGTTGATGGCCATAGCAAAAGACCACCAAGGATCCGATTGCATGAACCTGTGGAAGTGGGTGTTAGTGGTGACAACGCGAGGGAATGTTGTGAGGGTAAACCAACATTTCAAGCAGGAAACCCTGAAGCTGGCACAAGGCGGAGGTTTCGCCGGCACGAAGGCCGTCGTACCCCATTGCACACGCAACACTTGCACCAACGTTCGCGATTGAAGCCATGAGGATGAAGAGATTGGGGACTGTACGAAGACGCTTGAAGGCGTAGTAGGTGATGAATATCAAGGTGACGCCGACCAATGACAACGAAGCCCCGACTCTTTCGAGGGCGATAACGATGTCGATTTGCTCTTGGGATAGGGAATCCGAAGTCGCCCTTGCGACGGGAGCGCCGTGGCTGTCTCCCATACTCGTTGGTCGGCTCAATATGGAGGTTGGGCTTGGACCTTTGATGAGTGTGAGATGGTCGGAACGAGTTGACGAGTCGACGAGTCACCTGTGTGAAGTGGTCAGCATGGGAGTCTTTTCTGTCCTCCACGCCAGGACGCATAATGAGCAGAGCGGCAGGCGTACTTGGAACCGGATGCTGGAGGCTGAAATGCAAGCCGGATGGTCGCGACTCGAGGGTCCCTGATGTATGCCGGATAGGGCCGAAACACGAGGGAAAGAAGAAAGTAATGACAGTTGTGGTACAGGAAACACGGGCGGAACAAAGAACTTGGACACTCTGGATGGACAGGCCACGGAGAGGTGTGTTGAAACGAAGTAGCAGGCCTCGATGGCTCGGAGCCCGAGCGAGATGCCGTGTTGCTGGACGGCGGCTTTGTGCGACGATCCACTGGCCACTGCAACGCAAAGTAGGGAGAAGCGTGAGTCGGAGCGCGCTGTTGATCTTTGGCTTCGAGCTGGTCGAGGAACGAGCGGTCGAAATAAGATCGACAGGTGGTAGGCGAGGTCGTGTATTAATCTCAGGCAGCCCAGGCTGGTAGCTACTTGGGATCGAGCAGCTGAATGACAGACCGTGGTGCTGGAGAGAGGCCAAGTGCGGCGCGGTTACACGGCCGAGAAGGTGCGAAGGAGACGTTGCATGGGTCGTGATGGTGGAGGAGGGTTCGTCCCGAGTGTGGTGGTGGTGGAGGAGGACGTGGAGGAGAAGTAGACAGGCGGTTGCGAGAAAGTACAGGAGACTGCAAGCAGATGAAGCCGGCAAGGAAGAAGAGGAAGGTGCCGGGGCTTCGGATATTCAAAAGCAGTGCACTTTCTGAATTGGGCACTGGCGTTGGCAACAATCTGGGGTTGAAAATGGTAAGGTCTAGATTTCAACACGGGGAGGCAACGGCCGAATGATGCTTGCTATGTAAATGGGAGGAAGCCGCTGGCCAGGGGTAGACACCTGGAGGCAATGGCCAAGAGATGAAGTCGAAATAGGACACTGTGGACCAGGAGGGAAGGAGCGGGCAGGTGGACTCGTGGAGACGGGACGAGGGGAGGCAGGCGGTGCCATGGGATGGGGAAGGAGAGGAGCGGAGAGGGGCAACTGCCGCCTCAAGATGGTAAGGCTGGGTGCGAATATCGCGGGGAGGGAAAGAAGGAAGGACGGTGGTTGTTGCTCGAGTCTCGGACTCGAGGGAAAGACCTGGTGGACCGCGACTGTCACAGGCCGGGAAGGAAGGACGAAGAGGGGGAAAGGGCCTTGGAAAAGGCGGCACAGCAGTCACGCAGGAGAACCAATGCTGGACAAGGCAAAGAAAGGCAATGTATCTCAAGCATCACAGCCGCACTGTAAGGCGAGTCTGGTCAGATATTTGCGTTGTTGCATCTGCAGATCCCATGCATGGCCTGTCTGGGGGCGCTCGGCAGGGCTGGGCGACGGTTGCTGGCTGGCCCTTGGACCTTGGCCCTTGGTCCTTGGATGAAGAGAATGAACAAACAAACACTGTGGCTGACTGAAGGGAAATGGCTGTGGAACTGCACTTGATAAAAATAAAGGATGGGCAAAGTATTCCCCATTGACAGTGTGTAGGTGATAGAAGGCAGCCGAATTTTGCCATGTCAATCCAGACGAGATGAATATGCCCATCAGACAAGCAACAGAGCATCAGACGGAGAAGTCGCACTTCGTCTGATTGCTGACGGGACCGTTTCCGTTTCCTCGGATGACGATGATGACGGCGGGGGCCGTGAAGGCGGGAGGCAGGAACCGGGCAACATCTTCCGCACTTTGGGGAAGGACGGGACCTGAGGTGAGGAGGAGAAGGAGGAGTTGCTACTTCCTCATGAAGCACACTCATTGGACTGGACTTGGAAAGATTTCTGGGGTGGGGGTCAAAGAATGGTCGTGGAAGGGAAAGAGCAGTTGGATGCAACCGACACTTGGCTGGGAGGGACGCGACTGCAGGAGGTGGAAGCCAAAGGGCAGGGCGGGCAGGGGCGTCACACAACAAGTGGAAGCTGCTCCGTTTGGCCTGCCTCTTGCCTCGATCGTTCGGTATGCCTCCAGCTTTGCCTTTCTCCGGACTGCCTCACTTGAAGCGCCACAATGCTGGAGGTGAGGTGAGGTGTGGTGTGCCTCCATGACCATCATCCAATGAACAGTTTGCGCTGACCGCCAGTTCCAAGACTTCTCTCTCTCTCCGGTCATCATCATGGCTGAGGTGTTGCCGCATGCCTGATGCTCCTTTCCATCTTGCATCCCAACGACGCAACCCGCCGCTTTGTCGGTCAGATTGAAGGTGTAAGGCCGACACGAGGACCTCCAAGACGGATGGAGCAGCAAAAATGCGAAGAGGATTCGACCCATCGTCAACGATCGACCCGCCCCGATAATCGAGATGCAGACGACGTGGACCCTGGAGCAAAAGAAACATGCACCGATCGACCCCCTACCTAGCGGTGTCGACATCCCCAGGACCCCAGAATCCCCGTCTCCCCGTCTCCTTGTCTCGTCAGCTGTCGCGGCTGCCAAGCACCCAAGTCTCCTGCGAAATGAGAACTGAGAGCCTGGCAGATGCGATGCACCCCACTACCGTTGCAAGCCTCCAACGTGGTGGCTAAGGCTGCATTGTCTTGCCTTGCTTGTACCGTGCACCGAATGGGACGGCGTGGAGATGAAGGATGCGATGGACCAGGGCGGGAAACGACCATCCACTGCCCAACAAAAGACAACACCAGCAAACTGCCTGCCGCCACCAAGCCGCGGCGACAGCTTCTGATCCGCGGAGAATCTGGAGAAAAGCGAGATGGCGGCACAGCGGCACAAGCAAACACACAGCGAGTACTTCCAACAGGCCCAGCGTCAAATCCGTAATGCTGCTTGTCACGCTGCATCTACGAATCACATTCGTCCTTTTCGCTGTTTGCCCCCTCCAATGACTCTAATCCCATTTTTGCCAGCTCAAAATTCAAACGCCAAAAAGAAGAAGCCGGTACCGTACCAACTGAATCCTCGGGAAGTCTCCAAACGATTCCCAGAAGCGCAGGAAATGCCCCTTTGGCTGTCGGGTATCATCGAATCATTTCGCCGTCAACAGACTGACACTTCCGTGTCTCGTTCTTGCCCTCGGGCCAATTTCAAAGTCATCGCTCGGAAACACCATGTTGTGGCACGCATACGAGGAGCGAACCAATCGACGCAGCGCACCGTAAGCTTTGCGAATGCAGGCAGCCTAGGTGCAGCTCGTCAGGCCGGCCAATAAGGAGCACCTATGAATTCGGCCGTAGAAATGTGTGAAGCAAGCAGGGTTATCACATCGAGACGAGCAAGCCCTGACGCCTCGATTTTAGAACAAGGGAAACACCTGCTTTGATCGAGGCATTCGCGCCATGTAGAGCTGCAATCGGTCTGAAGAAGAAGTCGGACTCGATATCAAGTTCATTGTCGGATGCCGTGCCGAAGCAAACGCCAGGATCATTCACGACAAGACCTTGTCTTGTTTTGGATCCGAGATTCCAAAAGTCCACGAATACCCATTCAAAGATCACCATGCAGGCAAGCAACCACCATCGTCCACGTCTTCAACCAACAACCCACCAATCATCGTAATCGGAGTTGTCAGTCCCTTGGACGTTGAACAAGGTCTCCCCAGATCCAGAACCAATCTCACGCCATATCCCCAACCCTATCGAACGGGCCACCGTGCGGTGTTTGCTGTCAGGGGGTTACGGCCGCAACTTGACCAACAGATCCCTCAATTGTTGCCTATTTCGTCGCAACCAATGTGTGCTCATCTCGGTCTGTCACATTACTTGATCACATATTTCCTCTTTCCACCACGTTGTTTGCACCGGGCTGCAGCCGACAACTCAAGAACAGCATCCTAGCAGAAGCCACCGCCAACGATGCGCATTCAAGGAGCCGAGTATCTCTCAGTGTCAATCAACACCTGGCACCGTTTACCAGGTCTTAGTCGGTTAGCAAGTTAAGCAATGGTGAGATAATGAGTGATACCAGATTGCTGGAGAAAGATCGACAATTCACAGCCCTTGATCTCTGATGAGAAACAGCTTGTCTATTCAACTATGGCCGAGTGAAAGATTTGCTGGAACCATTCATCAAAATCCTCAGAGGGATTCGCAGACATGGCAAAGTGCTCCTCCGCAACATCAAACTGCCCAAGACTAGCTGCCGTAGAATCAAGTACAAACCAATCCGTCTTAAACCTAGCCGCAATCTCCTCAAAGTTGATCGCATCAGGCCTCGCAGCAAGCGTCCGGTCCGAGAACGACTCCATGCCCCCCACCTCGGAGAAGATAGCATCAATCAGCACCACCCCGCGGTGCGCTAGAACATCGTTCGTCGTCCGGCCCAGGAGATGCTCTCGCGCATCGCGGATGGCGTCGAGGTACCCTTCCTGCCGGGCGTCTCGTTCCTTGCTCTGGTCGCAGATGACCTCGAAGGAGAGGATGATGGCGGCGGTGATGCTGAATGCGACGTGTGTCCAGAGGGAGACCTCGCCTGACTCCACGATACTTTTGTGTTCGCGGAGGATGGTTACTGCTGCTGCGACGCAAGTGCGGCGCGTGTGGATGTAGGAATCTGATTGGAATGAGAGGAAGAGGAACGGTCTGTGTATCATGACGATCTTTATGGTATTTTGGTCAGCCTCCGGTTCAATTACTTTTGGAATATTTAATGATCCACAAACCTTTTCGGCTGCGGTGATGGCGAGACTCTGCCGCGCAACGCCAAGCCACGCGCACTCGCCCTCCAGCACCTCATCCTTCTGCAGAAGAAAACGCGGTATCGACTGTACCTGCTCCCTCATCTTCTGATCCATCCTCAGGACGTGAGCATACTGCTCCCTTGCCGGCTTCTGCGCCCTCAACGGCCCCATGCCGTCCGCGAGCTCCGGCATCAGCTGCGCGATGCCGCCCAACACACGGGTATACGTGCTCACCGTCAGCGTCGTCTCCGGCGCATCCACCAAGTCTGCGTCGTTGGCGTTTCTCGGGAGGGAGGTCGAGTATTGGGCGGGGTTGATGCCATACGAGTCGGTGAAGGGGATTGCAAAGTGGTCTTGGATGACCATCTGAAGCCACACCCTGCGCCCGACCTCTCTCTGCAGGGTGTCTTCCCATATCTCCTCTGGTGTCTGCAAGTCGAGGCTGCTGCCGTCTGTGATCTTGTGTATGCCCAGGCACTCCGCCATCCGGATCGCGGCGCTGAACAAGGTGGCATTCAGCTGGCTCAGGCCCAGATTGTGAGCCACCTCAGTCGAGATGACGATGGCCTGCACAGAGTATAGTGACACATTCTGGAGGAAGTGCGCCTGGTAGAGCGTGTCGACCATGAAGTTGAACAGCTCCAGCGGCGAACACCCAGGTATGGTCAGCGGGAACGCGTCGCGATGCTTCCAGCTGTTCTGCCAGCTCAGCAGCGACGCGGCGAGCACCGCGCTGTAGGACGCGAGCCACGTCGGCTGGTCGTATGCGCCCGTGTCCCAGAAGGCGGTGCACTGCTGCAGGAAGGTCGGGCAGTGCAGAGCGTTGTGGTGCCATGCGATGTGCTCCAGGTGGAATGAGATGAGGACCTCGGCGGTGCGTCGCTCGGGGAGGAGAGCGAGGGACGGGATGGGGTAGGCGGGTGATCCGGACAGAGGTGTTGAAGATGGGCTGGTGAGGTTCCGCCTTTGGTGGCAGGTGCAGTGTAAGTGAGGGTAACAGTTCCCGTAGCTTCTGCCCCAGGCCATGTGCTCCAACGCAGTGACTGTGAGCGAGCCGCGGGCTCTAGAATGAGAGGTTGCTGCGTCGTCCTGCCCTGAATCGTCATCTCGGGCAGCACTCCCAGACCCGATGAGATGCGTTGTTGTCTGGGAAGTACCCTCGCTGGCTTGTCCAGGACTAGATCGTAGACTATCCAGTCTAGCAGCCACCAGATCGGCCGCCCTCCTCGCCGTAGTGGCGGGGTCGGTGGTGCTCTGAAGAGTGTTGCGCAGAGTCTCGAGGAACCCAATCTCGGCACCATGGCGAACTGCGTCACGCCTTAGGTGGATGACTTCGCGCTCGCAGTGGAGTCCGAGACGGTTGCATCTCGCGCAGGGGATCTCTTTGTTGCACTTTCTCTTCTTTCTTGTACACTCTGAGTGGTCGGCCCTACATTAGTTTAGGGTTCTGAGTTGACTTGGCTGGGGGTGAGAAACTGACCGCGGCACGCAAGAGATTGACGCTGTGACAAGCGCGCTGACATTATTTGAGATTCAACCGGCCCCGTAAGTACCAGTGAATAAACATAAAATTATAGGGCTGTCTTGCTTTTGGTGCACGAGTTACTGATTACCAGATTGGTTTCCGCAGAGTGAAGTCTGAGAAGTTTGGGGAACTCAGATATGCATAGCTGAAAAGAACTTATCTCGATTACATAATCGAGCTAGTCCTTTACGCTAGAAGGACAAGAAGAAATTAGAAACATTCCGCTGGGCTCATTGAAGGGTACTCTTTTTTTGCAGGATAGTATTCATGAAGTATGTTGCATCAACTGATTAATATGGCGATGTGGCGGGCGCGCATCACAGTCTTGATGTGTTTGATCTCAATATTAACTATAGACGCCGCGAACCTACTAATTACGCTTACTGGGGGTGCCCCTTTCTCCGACAGGGACTGGGGATTTTGAAGTCTAATTTCACCAGATAGATATCATGTTGTGATTCACATTCGGCCTAATGGTATCTCTATCCCGCCGCTCAAGCCGCCTTGGCGAACCCAGTCTCAACAACCCCCGGCACTTTCCTAAACGGCTGCGGAGCCGTGCCGCTCGTCATCGTACACTGCCACATCAGCCTCTTCTTCTCCTCGTCCTCCTTGTACTGCGCCAGCTGCCCTGTGATGCTGTGCATCACGCCGCGGTTATGGAAAATCACCACGTCGCCCTCCTCCCAGCGGTGCGCGTAGATGTTCTCCGCCGCCCAGATCCGCTTCTGGAAGCCGTAGACGATCTCGCGGACCTTGGCGACGTCGTCTACGACTGAAACCACCGCGCCGGTCGCGGGGTCCCGGGTGGTCAGCTGGAAGACGCAGCAGCCGTGGACCTGGAGGAAGGGGCGGTCGGGGTTGAGGGGGTTGCGCCAGACCATCTCGAGATTTTGTTAGGACGAATACGGAGAGACGGATCGGGGACAGGTGGCACTTACGGGATGCTCGGCCACGTTTTCCCAAGACCATTCGGAGAGCTCCTCGATGGGCACTTCTTTGCCCATTGTGGGAATCGACAGGCCGTCTTCTGTCGCCTTGCATTGTCTGATGTACTCATAGGCCTGAGGAGCGTATGTTACGGTCGTGTTGAGAGCGAATTCTTGCTCGGCTGGGGTGAGCAATTGGAATGCCCGCGCGCCGGAGAAAACTGGCGGGTAAGATCAGTCAAAAGGCTTTCATAATACCATATTGAGACAACAATGACTTACAGGCTGTTGCTCCAGCAGCGATGCTCTTTTCTTTGCCGTCTGGGAACTTGAGCTTCTGATCAGGCAAGTTCGGCACCTTGACTGCGTGGAGGATTGTGACTTCGCCAGGCAAACGCTGGTAGAAGGGAGTGTCCATATGCCACCGGTACGGACGGGTGTATCCATCGCTGAGCTCCTGCTCTGAGAGAGGCTTCTCGTGGAACAAAGTGTGATCCTAGTCGGGGTTGTTACTTCAAATGATCAATAACACTTGCTGGGCTGGGACATACCAGATGAATAACCTCCAACTCGTCAACTCCTTCGTAGTTTTGGAACTTGCCGCTCCCAATGATACCGACTTGAGGCGCCCTGGGAATTCTCCCCGCCTTGTATGCCGAGAGAATGTTCCTCGGGTCACTGACGGCCTTCTCGCCGGCGGAGTGGATATCAGTCGCAGTCGGATCGAAGATCTTGGTCAACTTGGGCAGAGTCTCGGGCGCGATGCCCTTCTGGTTCTTGATAACGACAACTTGGTTCTCGAACAGGGCTTTTCTGAAGGTGGTAATGTCTTCCTCTGACAAGGCGTCTGTGTCCAGGAGGTTCATTGATGATGGCAGGTGGACTTCGGCGCCAATGAGAGAAGACTCGCGAAGAGAGGTCGGGAGCCCTGTAAAGGAGAGGCCCTGAGATGAAGAGTTGAGACTGCCCATTGTGGATGTATAATTTGGCAAGATGAGAAGTAACACGACTAATAAGTTAGAATTGACTGAACAGTTGCGTTGATGAGGCCTGTGTTACCCCGGGTAGCTGCATGAACTTATAGCCAACCGCTCTCGCCCTGACATCGACGACGTTAACCTTTCTCCCAATTCGGAGCGGGTGAGTTGGACTCACTCGTCCGCACCACGAGGTTTGTGCTTCTCCTGTCGTGTAACACGCAGTGACGCGTAGTAATCGGATTGTTGCCGCTTCTGATTGGGCAAGCGACGACGGGCATGCGGGCGAGTTCTTCATCTTACCCGCACTTCATAGAAACAGCCCAAACACTGTTTCCGTCAATTATCTCCGGGCGCACAGAGGCGCGGGCGAGCTCATGCGACTCACCCGCACCACCCAGATGCACCTTACTGCATGAACGTTTGCGCCTGGATATATATACAGCAATAAGACCCAAACGATTCACTATGTAGCCATTCTTACTCTTTCACGAGTACAAACTGTTTACTCTTCATCTCTTTTCATCATGGCAGCCGTCGAGTACCAGGTCTCAGCGCTTCCAAAGCCGTTTGAGCGATCAGCAGTCGATTTCGGCGCCGAGCTTTCTGGAATTGACCTTGAACACATTGACGGTACCGCTCCAATCCCCCCAATCAGAGGTTCAACATCAAGCTAATAATAACAAAACGTAGATGAAAGCTTTCAAGCCATCAGAGAAGCCCTCTACACCAACAACGTCGTCCTGATCAGAAACCAGCACAACCTCTCCCCAAAAGCCCAATACGAACTCACCCGCCGCTTCGACCCGGACGCCAGCACCTACAGCCACGGCGCCCGCATCGACAAGCGCAGCGTCCTGCACAAAGACCTCACGACGCTGCCGTCCCAGCCGCAGGTGCAGGTCATCGGCCACGGCGCCGTCGCGGAGTTCGAGGGGCTCACGGACCTGAAGCTCACCCACCCGCACCACAGGACTTTCCACAAGCACCCGGTGCCGGAGGCTGAGGACCATGACTTTACGCACTTTTACAGGTGGCACATCGACTCCGCCATGTACGATTTGGACCCGCCGCTCGTGACGTCGCTTTTTGCATGTAAGGTGCCCAAGGGGCGGCGACAGATCTGTCGGTACGACGACGGGACTGGGGATGAGCTCGAGGTGCCTTTGGGAACGACGGCTTTTATCAGCGGGTATCGCATGTTTGAGTTACTGTCGGAGGAGGACAAGGAATTCGTCAAGACCAGCTTCGTCGAGTATGGGCCGCATCCTTACATCTGGATGAGCAAGGCTAAGGCGAGGTCAAACGGGCTCGGCCTCTTTTCGGAAGGCCTGGAGCTATCCGAAGACCAGCTGCCTGAGATCGAAAAGCAGAAGATCCGGAAGTATCCCATGGCGTGGAAGAACCCGGTGACAGGGAAGTTTGCCATGATGGTGTACCCGACGCCTGCACGAAGGATCCATTGCAAAGACGGGACAGTAATGGAAGACCTGAAAGAGGTGCGAGAGTTGATTTACAGGCTGCAGAGACCAGCTATCAGCCCGCAGTATGTGTATCCTCACGATTGGGAGGAGGGTGATCTTGTTCTCTTCAACAACCACGGTGTCATGCATTCCATTGTTGGAGCTTTTGCGGAGAACGAGGTCCGTCTCTTTAGACAGTGTAATATGGCGGCTAGTAGACCGCCTCAGGAACCAGACTGCTAGAAAAGTAATTGAAAATGATGAGGTATCTATACATACTGAGGCTGCTTTTCTGAAGCTTGTAGTTTGAAGGTTGTGATTTAAGCATTGTCCTATGAACGTGGTATCTTCGAAGTCTTCCCTGGCCCTATCAAAGGATCTCATCATGGTTCCCGTTATAAGCTAGTACGCCCTTGTCCAGAAATAGGCGTTACCAATTTCCAATTTCCCTTTGCCGTCCAGAGATTATTTACGCATCGACCAACGGCGCATTTATCCGCTCCGTGTCGGCAGTGCCTGTGCCTGTACCTCAGAGATTGGCCGCCTCAACTCCCAGGCCAAACCCTGCTTCAGACGTCAACTCCAACATCCTCTCCGCAACCCAGCGCCCGTTGTGAGGACCCGCAAAGCATGACGTGCGGACCAGCACCATGGGCCAGAACATCGTCATCGTGCGGTACGGAAGTCCGTCCGCCGGCGCTTCCTTTCCGTCCAGTCCGAACACTGCGCGGATGTCGTCGAGGACCTCTTCAACGACCGCGACACCGTCCGACCAACTCGGCATTGTCCCGACCTCCGCATCGATCTTGATCGGGGCCTCTTTCAAAATGCCTTTTAAATCGAGGATTCTTTCCAACATGAATATTTTCAGGCATCGGTAGTGGCTGCGTGCAAGTGCGAGCGAAACTTCGCTCGACATGGTAAACAGGCCGTTGAAAACTCTCTGTGGCTGCCCTGAAAAAGACGAGACACCCGAAAAGCCGAGTAAGGTGACAGCAGCCTCAAGGTCGTTGCACAGGCTGATGCCGCTCTTCACCAACTCCGTCAAGTCCTCGGCTGGCTCTGCAGTCAGCTTTGACACATCTCCTTGCACCTGCATCTTGAAGTCAAACGCTTTCTTGAAATCAACTACCTGACGGACAAGAGGCTCCAGAATTGGACCCTTGCCCCATGGCGTGTCGACTTCTTCCAGCACCGACCAGATCCCCGTAAGGTGCTCTCGTTGAATAAACATTTCCATTAACTACCTGAATGTTAGCGCTGGTGGTCTTGGTGGGGCGTCGTCTTACAGCAGCGTGACAGAAAAACATAAAGCAGCCTCTGTCAACTTCATTCGTGAGTCCCTGCTCGGCACGGAATTTAAACAGTTGCAAGCCTCCGGTGCCGTGGGGGAAGACATTGTTCTCAAGATCAATAGCTTTTGGGCTTCGTTTGCCGACGATGACCTTTGTTTCCTTAGCAACTTAAATTCCTAAACAGCGTCGCAGGTTTGTTCTCAATGGGCTTGCCAACACGTCCGCCCTAGAACACAATGCCCCAACTTACCTCAAACATTCCGAAGAGAAACATCGTCACCAGGTTTCCGTCATTCCTAGCTCCCACGGGATCCCTTAATGCCTGGTTCAATATTCCAATCGCTTTTCCATAGTGTTGTCGCGCCTCCAGCATCAGACCAGGCTGATGCAGCTGGCGTGCGGCGCTCGCTAGTGCCACCGCATGTGTGGCATGTCGGGTATGGCTAGCCTCAGAGAGGTCGCTCTTGTAGTGGTCGGGTAGTTGGTTGAAAAAGACGATACTGGCGGTCGTCGCGTAGTTCGCGTAGAACCGGCTCAGCGTGTACACTTCGGGACCGATCTGGATCGTTTTGGGGAGAACGACTTCCGGCTCTGATTCATCGTCTGGCGTGATCAGCCCGTGCTGCTGCCGGACAAGCGCAAGCGGTGTATTAGACGGCGTTCCGCATCTGGGACTACTGCTGCCGATTCGCGGTATCGCGGGGGTCTGCTGGCGATGCTTCCACCTCGAAGCCCATGATGTCGGGTATCCAGGCGACTTTCGGTGTTGAGAGACGGAGAACAACGCGCGTCGCGACTTTTGCGTGTCGCGCTGTTGTAACTTGGTCAGTGACATGTACCCAAAAAGGGGGGAAACAAAGAAAGACTGCATACCTTTCCACGCTTCTCATCAGTTCGCGCCTGGCCTTGAACTGGCCCGGCCAGACTGGCCATAACGGCTAGGTCGTGTCAATACTGCGAAGATACGAGGCCGACATTCGAGTGACGCTACACTCATCACCCTCCTCTGCAGACATCGGCTTCATTGACAGGAGGCAGCTCCGAGAGCTATGTATTGTAGGAGCATGCCCCTTCTCCAATGGCAGAAACTTGGAGAATGGCTAGTGTGCATGGGCTAATCCCAGTTCAGGATCCTCGAAGCTCCCCCGAGACGGCATGTTCCATGTTGCGCGCGACGAGCTAAGCTAGGGATAATAGGCGCATGCGGCAACCCGAACGGCAAGGCAAGGCAAAGGGAACCTCGGTGCTCGAAAGCTAGGACAAAGCTTAAATGACCGAACGTCCTTCCGGTGGCGGCAGAGAGTGAGACGTCACTTGGACCTTTTGGACAGCGACCGGTCGAACTCTCAAACGCGAGCACTGTCGTCGGTCGTCTATGTAGTGCGGCATATGTCTGTTGAACGCGCGGGTATTCGGCCCCAACTACAGCGAGATGGGTGAAATTATTTCCATGTCAATTCATCTGCTCATCATTCTTCGGGGTACAGTTCCAGCAAAGACACACGTCACATACGGAACATCCCCCGAGGCTGAGGACCTCCAAATCGTTTAAGCTACTAGCTAACATGAAGACTATTCGTCCCGGTTCATCGACAAGCCAAACGCAACAACTGGAAGCGCCCAAACTAGTCCAAAGACGAGCGACGTTCGCGCTGAGTTTGCGATTGAAACTCGCGGCCCAGACTCGGACATGAGGCTTAACTCGCACAGACGACACCATAAATTCTGCCCGTCCTTTCAGGGTTCGAGCATGTCGCGCCCATCACATTTCTGCTCCCCCTCTTGGCCCGTGTTCTCCGGCACTCACTGCATGGCGCTGGACCCTGAAGATCTACCGTCAACCCACGCAGCAGCTGCATGGCCCCCAACAATGCCTGCCTTTGGCCGTTGGATGTCTGCGTGGCCACTGGCAGGCCGGACATAAACCCCAACCCCGCGTCCAGTGTCGTCGGTTGCCACGGAGGAGGGGGCTGGGGCGCGTGCGGACCGCCGCAGCACGGAACGGTTTATGTCTTGTCTTCAGTTGACTGTGATAGCAGGTCTTGGCAGACACACAAGCCGCTCCTGTCGCTGGGCGGGTAGGGCTATCTATGCTTTGGATCACACCAATCGCCAACCTTTTGATACCTATCATATGACCCGGGAAGCCTAGATGCGCCCCAATGCATGGGATAATTCAGGATAGAGGATGAAGGTTAGGCAGGTAGCTTACATCCAGCCCCGACACATGCTAAATTCATGGATGAACAACTGCCTTATTCCTCCTTCACCTGCAAACCATCGAGATCTGCTGGCTTGCCGCGCTCTCTTCGTCCCAGCTGGGATTCGGCTCGTCTGCCTTATTCACAAACCTGTTGTTAAACCTCGAACACGACTCCTGCCGTGCGGCGTCTCTCGCGTCACTGACGCCTTTTCGTCACCACCATCACGATCGCATGCGCCGTACCCATATGGGCCTGACGTCAGGGAGCCCCTCACGCCCCGAGCTCTGGTGGGGGAAGACAGATGCCGTTGCATCAGGAGGGGGCAACGAAGAAAGAGCTTGGATCCGACGACGAACCGGTTACCACAACTATCGCCGACTCTCCAGGCTTCACTCTCGTCGCCCCCAAGAAAGCTCAGACGTCCCAAGACCTCAGGCGCGGCACGGAAGAAGGCGGACGCCACTCTTCAAACTTCACGACGGCATTTCGGACGGCACCCATACCGTCGGTCTCGCCCAACGCCACACTACACTTGCCGCCGCCGCACACATAGACCGACCCAAGGCCAAGACCACCCTGCGAGACGCGCCCTTCAATGGCCGACGTATACGATACGCTACGATGGGCATGGCATGGCTCCTGCACCACCGCCCGGCGCCTTGCCGTTGATCTTCATTGCCGCACCTTGCCGCGCTCCTCGGCCCCTCCCCCGCATCCCCCTCCACCTCGCCTCTGCCTCACCCCAAACGCCGTCGCCGCCGCCGCCGCCGCCGCCGCCGCCGACGGCACAGACCAGACAGATTGCGGGGTGAAAGAACACACACTGGTGAAGCTGGCAATCGACGCCTTGCTCGTCCGTTGCCGAACCTGCTGCGATGAACGGCCATCGCACGACGAACCTTATCGCACACGCCAACGCCTGTCAACGTGTCAGCTCCGTCGGCATTTAGTTTCTGTTCTCTTGACTCTTGACGCATCCCCCGGCAAATGGCAAATGAGCATCCTGCGCTCGGCACAGTCGGGTGCGTCCTCGCCCCCGTGAAACTCCAATGCCGTCCGCTGCGGATGGACGCCAACCCGCCGGCCGTCCGTTGCGGCGGCGTTCGTCGGCGCTGCGGACAGGGCTGAAGGCTATCGTGGCCTTGGCCTTCCCACCACCACCCCAGCCCCTTGGAGGTTTCTTTCCTCCATCCGATCTCCCGAGGGCGTCGGGTGTCTCTTCTTTCTGAGGGACATCTCAACTGCCGTGCCAACTTTATCAAACACACTCACGACTCTTGGGGCATCACAGCCTGCTAGCCTCAGCATCAAGAGATGTATTCTCGTTGGATCGATCCGCGCTTTGATTCGAGGCAACGAATCAATCACTTAAGGTTAAATGAATCAACAGAGAAACAGGGCCGTACTGCTACATGTACCATCTGTAACAAAAATCTCTCCGCCGCTGCCGGCACATGTTCGTCCCTGGCCTCAACACCACCATGACAACTACCACCACCGCCGTCCACCGGCCGCACCACGGCGGGATTGTCCATCGGGTGTGGGGCCCCTTACGCGGCACTCTTCACCTTCTGCAACACCCCAATCTTCTCCAGCCAAGCCTCCAACGTCGCATTAAACTCCTCGCTCTTCAGCTGATGGAACCAGTGCCCCCAGCCCTCCATCAGCACGATCTCGTCCAGCGCCTCGTCGCCCTTGGGCATGTGCGTCCGGTCCGTCTCGACGTACCAGTCCACGCTGCCGACCGTCAGCCGCGGACACTTGAGCCGGCCGGCGTTCGCCGCGACGCTCGCCTCGCGGCGCCCCGGCGAGTCGCCCGCGTCGCCCCAGCCGCCCCAGCACAGCCCGAACGCCACCTCGTCGTCCAGCTGCTGCATCCGGCGCAGATGCCACGTGCGCTGCCACGCCGGGCACGCGGGCGAGTACATGGTCTTGTCGAAGTGGTCGACTAGCATGGGCACGATGTCCTTGGGCGCCGCGTCGGAGAAGATGCTGTCGTGCGCGGACCGCGGGTACGCGTGGATCGGGTCGAGGCCCACGCACGCGACGACGGTGCCGGGGAGCGCCGTCGCGATGAAGTAGCCCGCCGCGTCGCCGAGGGAGTGCGACATCACGACGAGGTCCTTTGTGACGTTGAGGTGCGCCAGCAGGGCGATCGCATCGAGGGCCGTGGACTGCGGGTAGTAGTCGACGACGGCCGGGTCCGCGGAGCCGTCGGGGCCGGGCCAGGAGCCGGGTGGTTGACGGTGCGGGGATGTCGGGCGCGGAGCGGCGGAGCGGCCCTGCCCGCGGGGGTCGATGGAGATGACGCGGAGGTTGTGGGCGAGGAGGAAGGGGACCTGCCAGGACCAGTCGTGCATGTCGCACGAGAGGCCCGGGACGAGGAGAACCGTGGCGGGCGGGTTCTCCTTGGGCCCCTGGTCGAGGTAGAAGATGGGCACGGAGGGGTTGCGGGAGAAGAAAGGCATCTTGGCGGTTGTGGTGCGGCGGTTGGGCAAAAGGTGAGAGAGAGCATTCGAGAGGCACAACGTGAAGGGCGTCCCTTTTTAACGACGATCTGATTGACGGGTCGATATTCGTCTTGGGAATAGTGCGTTTGGGCGTAAGTAGCACAGTTGGAAGACCCCGAATTGTGATGCCGATAGCCAAGACCCCGAAATTTCGAGCCTCGGCATGGAAAAGTAATCCCTGGTAGGGCGGGGATTGATGCTGCCTGTAGGTACCTATCGTTGACCAACATCTTGTACGAGTTTCCCTTTCCACGCTTTGCTTCTATGCTTTTCGCTGCTCGGGTTCCGGCGTCGTACAGGTGCGTGATCCACAAATAGCGGGAGGTAGGAAGGACACCGGTGATCCGGCTGGGGGGAATCGTCTGACGTAAGACCTAAACTGCGCCAAGAATCCTTCCGCAAGAGAGAGATATCGGTTCGGTGTGGAACTGTGCGTGCAGCATAGGCGAGATCCGTTTTACGAGCACCCTTTCTCGGACTCTAATTCGCTCAGTGCGGGAGTCATATACGATCAATGGCAGCGCTGTAAAGAAGAGGAGTGCCGCTGCAAAGACTGATCAACCCAGTCTCTCTTTCGGCGAGACATTTAGGAAGAGATCGCTCTACATCCTGTGGTAATGTATTCCACTTCAGCGTCATCGTCGCTGCTAATGTTGTCGTTGCTGCTGCCACTGTCGTTATCGTCGTTGTCGTTGTTGTCGTCCTAATCGTTAATATCCTTATTATTATTGTTGCTGTTGTTGTTGTTGTTATCTTTATTATCGTTGTTATTATCGTTGTCCTCGTCCTGAGCCGTCGTCTTGAGTCACTGTTAGTTGTCGTCCTCAATTGCCGTCCTTAGTTGCCGCCCTTAGTTGCCGCCCTTAGCTGTCGTCCCTCGTTGTCATCGCTGCTGTTTTCGTTGTCGCTGGTGTCATCGTCGTTGCTGGTGTCGTCGTTGTCACTCATATCGGCGTCGCCGCTGTTATTATTATTGTTACTCCTTCTACTGCCATATTTAATAGTAGTAATCAGCTACAAAGGAGATATATCCCCGCAGATACAGGACACTAGACGGTCTCATTCATGAAAACTACAGCGCTGCTAAATATTCGGACAACGTTCGCCGGGGTTCTCTAACATTGACTCGGCATGGGGCCGGTTGTGTCAGCTTGAGTCGATTACTAGTGTCTGCGCTCGAAAGAAAACCAGCAGCCAGCTCTAGAATGGAGAGGAAGGGCGAGGCAAATTTGGGTGAATGCGAGCATGCTGTGCTCTAGACTAGGCAAGCCGACTCGGCGTTGGAAGCACTCGCGGTTCGGTTGTAGACCCAGGACAACTGACTACCATATTAGGACCTTTCTCACCCCAGTGGACAGCAAAGCAACATTACGTGGACGTTCTAGAGGTGCATCAGACAATGCGACTTGGACTGGTCTCTCCGCAATACCGGTTGATGGATTCCTGGCTACGCTGTTTGTACTTCTAAAATGTCTAATAGGGGAGGGATCGTCGCTGCGTCCTATGCCACTTGTTCATAACGATGTAACTGATCGGCCCCTTATAAGATCGTACCGTTCTCGTCGCTAGAAGTCTCGCCATCCTCGCCGCCAGACGTCTTGCCATTGCTGTTGTGAGCGTACAAGATCTCGGCATGTGTCTTGTCCCACAGGGACTCAATTCCCTCTTTGTACCTGTTAAGGACACTTGGGGGCATTGGGAAAAAGAAGTCCTTCGCGTCCTTGTAACTGCGGCATTTATACACTTTGGCCGCCGTTAGTCCCCCACTCAACCAAGTCCTTAGGTCTGGCATGTCGTAGCTTCGAAAGTCCAAAGTCCTGAACATGCATAGGAATTCGTGGTTCTCCTCATAAAAGACGGCGGCGTGACGAGCCAAAATGATCAGTGATTCGGCCCAGTCAGGCGAACTCTGGCACCAGGGTTGCCACGGCTTGACCTTGAGGGGTTGTTTCACTTCGTTGACCATGGTAAAGGCAATCAGCAACAACGTTCTGACATGAGAATCCCAATCGATCTCGTCGATGCTTTTTTGCTGGGTTACGGCGATGATGGCCACCAGGAAGGGGAAGAGATCGTGGAGTGTAAGTCGTTGAGGTTCGCGGCGTTTGCACAAAGCCGTGGAGATTTGGACAATGACGCTTTCAAGAAACTGGGAATGAGCTTTTTGTCGGAAGATGGGCCATTGAGCCTGGAAACGCCGACGTGAGCAGAGACTTCTGGGTTAAGTACATACGACTACCGGGCTGCACATACCTCGATGGCTCGAAGTACTACCGGGGCATCGACAATAGTAATTGGGTTCTTGGAGACAAGGAACTTGGCTAGGGCCGAGTACTTGTGTAACAAGGGTTCTCGAAGCTCCCGCTCCAGAACTTCGTCGGTCTCTATCTTCGAAAACTTTTCCTCGAGACAGCCGAGTTCCTCATACCTTTCTACCGTGGCGAACGACATCTTGCGCTTGAGAGGGGCGGGCGCCATTGGAACGTTTCAAGTTTGCTGGGGCTGACTGAAGATGATGCCGAAAGAAAGTAGACTTTGAGTAATGCGGATCTGTGTGATGTCTATGTTGGTGAGGAAGAGGGAGAAGTCGGAATCTGGGAAAGGTTGCGGATGGAACGTAGTCATTCGGATGGAACGTAGTCATCCGGATGGAAAGCCGCCAGTGGCAGGAGTCCGTCAACTAGTGGTACCTGCTCTTCTGGCAATGCTCCGAGTGCTGCCGGCAGTCACCTGGCGTGGTACCTTCTTCTTGCGCCCGCAAAGGACGTTGAAGGCAGGAATGGCCCCTTCTCGAGGCAGTTGGCTGCCATAGCACGCTCTAGAAGGGAAGGAAGCCCTCGCAGACTGCAGTTCCGACCGAGGCAAGTCCAGGAGGTGAGGGCTGGCTATTCGGGCAGGCAGTGAGCTCTATGGCTTTAATCATAGCGTAAATAGTATTTCAATGGGGACAATGATAGCAGAGAAAACGATAGGGGTAGTCATAACGACAGCGATTATAGACGACAGTAACAGACGATGATAACCGATGACGCCGATGGATGACGATGGACGACGACGATGGACGACGACGATGGACGACGATAATACAGGCTATTAGAGTTGATGACGATGAGGACGACAACGAAGACGAAAGTAGTCGCTTGAAGGTAAAGTACCTAGTTTAGGAAAATACAGGGGGTCTCAGTAGAATACACGGCTACACGTATGTGTGATGGACACTGCCTGGCTAGCAAGACGCTCTCCATAAGCCGTTCAATAAGTGCGTCGACAGTACAACGTTTTCCTAGGCCTGAACGTTGCCTACCCACCGGTCAGAGTGACTGCCATCAAGTTGGATTCACTTGCCGTGTACAGGGGTAGCAACGCTATCTTTCACAAAGCATCGAAGTTCGTTTTAGAGCACGCATAATTCAATCAAGAAGTGGTGATTCCCAAGTCAGAGTGATATAACTATTGTTTGTCCCAATATACAACTGTTAACTTGCATTTGTTGCAGATAATGCAACGGCAGTCGGCGATTTCGGCCCACTTAATGCATTGAGCCAACCCGCCGAGATCAGCCAACGAGCTCTCTACACTCTAGGCACAGGGCTGAGCCACCGCAAGGTGTGATTGAATGCCATCCAATACAGGCGGCAACATGAAGAACCATGAGACTTGGAGGTGATTGATGAAGATGTGTGGTCGAAATGTGATGCCTAGGGGACCTCCCAGGCAGCAGCTCATGCGTGGTACCGGGGTAGCAGGTCTGCCATTACGCTAATTCATTGGCTGAAGAGACGACCTGGGTCTAATCCTACCACTGTGCCACTGCAATCGATCTAGCGCTTGTCTCCATCACGTGCGGGTCATCATGTCCACACACGGGTCAAATCGCCGGATGGGGACATAGCCGCGATCAGCCGCAGGCGCAGGCTGCCAACAACCAAAGTCCCTTTCCCTCTTGATCATCACCCAACGGAACCGCGGCCACTCTGCATGTTATCGAGAACCCTGAGCCAACTTACATCGCAAACAGCGTGGTGTGCGACAACCAGAAAATCCGACTCACGATAGCCCGACATGAGCAAAACCAACGCGCTTGTGATGAGCTTCGCTCTGGAGCACAGGCCGCGACTCACAAGAACCAGCAAGCCAAAGTCGCGGAATGGGTGTACTACTTGCAGGTATCTCATCCTTCTCCCGTTACACCAGTGCGTCAACTTTCACGGCGTATACTAAGTCTCTCAACTCCCAGACGCCGCCATTTCAAGTGCGATGAAACCAAGCCGGCTTGCCTAGCGTGCCTGAAGTACCAGGGCTTTTGCACAGGATACACGCCAGCCAAGACAAAACCACTCGCGAAACCTCCACCGCAACGTCTCGTCTACCCCAAGCTTGCGGCCAGCCAGGCCAAAGCCAAGCTGTCTCTGGAGCCAAGTTACGCGTCCCTCACTTTCTCTGACCAGCTTGAGAAGGACCACTTCGACTACTGGCTTGCATTCTCACAAGCCTCCTGTTTATTCCGTTCAGACTTCGTCGCACAGATCATTCCACAACTCTCCTGGGATGACTCCGTCATTAGAAACCTGGCCATAGCTATCGGCGCTGCAGCCCTCGGTGGCAACACTCGAGAACAGCGGATATGTGGAAAGGGAAAGTTCCACAAAGACGCCCTCGTGCATTACGGGAAAGCGCTGAATATGCTCTGCTCATCACCGATGTCTTCTGAGAGGACGTTGCTCGCATGCCTCATGTTCATCACTTTCGAGAGCCTCCAAGGAAATAGGGCTGCCGGGTTGAACCACATCAATCAAGGCTTCCGAATCTTGGATCAGTGCCACCAATCTTTGGAAGCCGAACGCAGTGCCCTATTAGACGGTATATCATCCAGCTTTCAAAATTTCAGCCATCAGGCTTGGGCACTGAACGGTCTACATCCTCAAGAAACGGAAAAGAGGGTACCATGGTGCTGTCGGGGACGAAAAGCCCGGTACGCTATCGACGAGATGCCCCCTGTGTTCGAGACTTTGGAAGTCGCACGCCGTTGGTGGGCTACCGTCAGACATCATATCGAACACCATGCACCCTTACGAACCAAATTTCAAGTCAAGGGTTCGTCGATGACGGATCATCCAATGCTTTCACCAGGGGATGGCGCACCAGGCACGTTAGCATATATACACACATTCACTCGATATCTCGACCAATGGGACGCCGCCTTCCGTCCGCTTGCTATAAAAGCTCACAATAACGATGAGAACTATTACCTGAGAGCGCTGAGTCTGAGGATCCAGTACTTATATCTGTGGGCTGGAGTGCGTACTGGGAGCTGGACGGACGAAACCGAAGCGGAAAAGATAACAGCCACGTTCCGCGACATCGTAGACTTCAGTCGGCAGCTTCTTGCCGCTGAGGCCAGTCGACCGCCACCAAGAGCGGGAGAAGGCGATGTTGAAGTATTTTCGATGGATGACAGTCCGACGTGGCCTCTGGCTTGCGCGTATCGGGTGTGCAAAGCCCCTGATGTGCAAAATGAGGTTGTTCAGTTATTCAAGCAGTATCCGCGACGTGATGGCCTTTTGGATACACAGGCGTTCTTGGTAGTCATGGAGTGGGTTGAGCGCAATGCGTCGGCTGGAATAATCATGAACATGCCAAGTCCGGTAGTGGACTGCGTGGTCTGGGATGACAGTACTGTTACACTTCAAAGACAGCTTTGGGACCCCGCAACATCAGAGTGGAGTGACAAGAGTATCAAGTTCAGCATTGTTTAGTCAATCAGAATGCGAGGGATGGTGCACTCAACTGATATAGTGTTGTCACGAGAGAACCTTGTACAAGAGGGGATAGATGACTGGTAGATAATGGGCTCATTTACTCATTCTTTTAGTCCATGTAAGGCCCTGGTTGTAGAAAGCATGCACATCATCATCAAATATTAAGCTCTGCAACATAATCCACGTCAATTCTCTTATACTTTTTCTGAAAAGCTGTTTACTGGCCGAATGCTGGATCACCATGGAAGATTGGTGCTCTTGCTGCCCCATTGCGATTGTCCTTCGGATCTCTCTCCTCCAAAGCGTCGTCTAGGGAGCGAGCTTCATTCTCCTCCTCCTCCTCGACAGCTCTCTTGGTTTTAAATGGACCGTATGGGTCACCGTCAGTCGCAGGTGTTTTATCCTCGACGTGGCTAACGGTTTCAACTTCAATAGCCCGACCTTCCAGTCGCGAACTGTGTAATACGTTAGAACACAGAGACGGGATGGACGCAATGCAATTAACTTACAAGGGGGCGGCGTAAGCAATGCTAAATGACAAGGCAACGGCAAGAATGGAGAACTTCATTTTCAAGATAGTATTAGTCTTCTAGGTATTCAGACCGGCTGTTATTAGTGGCCAAGGTAGTCGCTGTATGGAGGGGCGCTTTCGATGGTGTCTTAAATAATATTTGTTCCGGACGAGTTAGGGGGACCATCCCTGTCTGATCACCTTAGTCTCCGCTTAAAGTTCTTGAGGGTGTTTCTGACGTTTGGGATCGCGACTCGCGACTCGCGATGCGCATTCTGCGGACTCCGCAACTTTGTTCAAACCTGAAAAGTTGTTTACTAAGAAAATTACAACGAAATCACTAGGCAAATTTACATTCGCACGATGTTACGTTGCCTTCGTATATTTAGTTGAAGGAAACAAATCTCACTCGTTGCTTTCCAACACAAGCAATGCTTTTGTGATGCTTTGGCGACGGGGATTTATGAGCCGATGGGATGAGCTAGTTTGATTGATCAAACATCTTGCTCATCTTCGTCCGAAGCTACGATCGACGGACGTTCGGACACCGGTCATGTGAAAGTGCCAGTCATCCCGTCGGTATCACCTCACCATGGCCCGATCTTCTCCCGAAAGTCACCCAGTTCGGACGACATTTTGAAGACTGCTATTCCCAATGCGCACGATCTCACTGGTCAAGCACACCTAAGTGTAAGATGCATCATATGTAATGAAAACGTTGCAATCTCAAATGCAATTTCTCAGCTCAATTGAAATAAACTGATGATCAAGTCTCGTGTTTCCACCTTGGTCAACACAACCCCAATGGACATTTAGAACAGGCGAGCAGCGGCAGCAGCAGAGCCACTAGAAGCGTTAGCTTTCTTGCCTCCGTTGTCCTTGTTTCCGTCGTTCTTCTTGCCATTGTCGACAGCGGTGCCATTGTTGTTTCCTCCAGCTGCGCCCTTGCCCTTGCCATTGTCCTTGCCGTTGTCCTTACCCTTGCCGTTATCCTTGCCGTTGTTCTTCCCGTTGTCTTTGCCCTTGTTGTTGTCCTTGCCGTCGTTGGCGTTAGCATTGCCGTTAGCCTTCCCGTTGTTCTTGCCGTTGTCCTTGCCATTGTTGTTGTTCTTGCCATCGTTCTTCTTTCCGTTGTTGTTCTTCTTGCCGTTGTCGGTCGCGGTGCCGTTATTGTTGTTGTTATTGTTGTTCTTGCCGTTGTTCTTCTTGCCATTGTTCTTGGCGGCGTTGTTCTTCTCTCCGTTGCGGCATCTGCAAGACTTGCCCTTGGCATCCTTGCCTCTCTTCTTTCCCTTTGCGCACTGGCAGTTGGCGTTGTTCTTCTTCTTGGCGTTGTTGTTGTCTTTGCCGTTGTTCTTCTTGGCAGCCCCTGAGGAACGTGTTAGCCGGCCATCATGAGCGTATTATAAGCACTACAAATCTCCTTACCGCCAGCAGTAGTATTCGCCTGTCGGGCGACGAGGTCTCCAAAGTGGTTACTCTCCTCGGTGTCCCGGGTAGTCAGGCCATCCTCCTCATCCTCGGCCCGTGTGGCAAGAGAGAACGGAAGGGCGTCCTCCTCATCTCTCTCAAAGATTGCAGCGCCCTCAGTGATCGCATCGAGATCGCGGGCGACTTCATCGCGGGCGGCGTTGAGCCCGGAGTCCGTGACGGCAGCAGCGGCAAGGCTGGCCCAGAAGAGAACGGAAACTGCCTTCATGGTGATGGAAAAGACGCCGGATGTGTCGGGTATTTGAAGGAGAGGAAGAAAACGGGCGTATCGGATCTCGGATCAACGAAAGAAGGTGATGACAGTCAATGTCAGGTGGTTACCCAGAGTTAAAGGAATAAGGAGTGAACAGAAGTGAAGGCGCCCGGCGCATGAAAGCTTGTGGTGAAGGTGGTAGACAAGTTTCGAGGCCGGAAGAAGAGGATATGTGATGATTTATACAGCGGCCTTGTATAATGACGGCCTGTAGATGCTGGCAATACGGCGTCCCTACAAGACGGTGCTGGCCTTACGGCAAATTACGGCATCCCCCTTACATGACCATCATATTGGTGAAACTGAGGATCTGCTAGAACAGCCAAGTTCCCATCTGAGACCCCGTGGGAAAATAGGCAGTGCAAGTTCCAGGAATGCAGATTGACAGCATGGGTGCGTTCGTCTGGTGTCAGGTTGAATCCTGCCATCCATTCAGCTGCAAAGTCTGCCACCAAGTTGGCAAGTTCTGCCATCTCGGCTCGGAGTCGGTACCGGACTGACAATTTCAGACGAGGAAGCAGCCTGAGCGTGCAGGATACATCCCCGGCCGACTCGTCTATACTAGCCATCTCCATATAGCCTTATGATCAATATGATCCTCAGCCCAAGCATTTGGACCAACGTGGAGACCACCGGCAGGCCTGTGCCGACCGGTCAGGCACTGCCTCATTCGCTTCAAATACTTCCATGGAAAACTTGGCGTGGTGCCAAGCTCACGTCGGAGATCGAAAATGTGTCCGCGGGGTAGGCTAGCCTTCCACGGGGGCCGAGGCCAGCGGTTGGGGTAATCACAGCAACGGTGCCGTGTTAGCCTCGACTGTTTTGTCTTGGCCCGTGCTGAGAAGTTCAGACATCTTCTGACGGAAGCTAAGGGATGAGGCGGACATTGATCGTGTGAAATACCTGTTTCGGCGATTTGAGACGGGGACATGCCAGACCGTCTCAAGGAGCACCCTCGACATCGGATTTGAGATGGTTTTTAGAGTTAAAGTCTAAGCGCTGCGGGTGGCATGAAGTTGTGGATATCGCGAGAAGACCGCATCCATCTCTCAATGTTCTGGCTCTTGCTCCTGCTCCTGCATTAGCTGCCCGACTGTTGTCTCATTACACTAGGTGCAGCAATCTAATGCATGGATTGAATGGTGCAACATTGCAGGTTTTCACCGGCAACAGCCTCCGATAATTTCGACGTTGACGTGGTCTAAATGTTCCCGTGTTAACCGCATTTGTGGACCAAAGGCCGTTTAGCCGCGGGAACTAGACTGCCGTCCGCCAACTTGGAACTGGGGTCAGTACCCGTCTCAGGTAAATTTAGTAGAAAATAGCTGTGGAAGGAGGAAGCCTATCAATGACAAGCTTATTACTCGTTGCCGAAGGGGCATCATGCCTGCTAGCGCCACCACGTCCGGAACTGGAACGACGCCTTCCCGTGATCTGAGCAGGCCCGGTATCTCGAGAACGAACTTGACCTGTGACAGCCTATCAATTTGATGTAAGTTCTGTCATCTGAATGGCATGACTTTGTCAAACTTGTCACTCGGGCTCGAATCCGATCGTCGCTGCTCGAGTCAACCGCGGTATGAACCCATTAATACCGAGAATGCTGGGCACCATGAAGTGACCGGTCTGATGTCAGACATCCATGATTGGGTGGCATCATCTCAAGTTTTCTGCTCTCTATATGATGTGCCTGTAAGTTCATCTGTCGAGCCCTGTTTCGCATCCGTCGATCCCCCAACGTGGCTGAGCACGTTGTTTTTCTGAGAATCTTCTCAGGATCTGGCGTCCCGATGTGTCGGTTTTGTTACGTGATGAGTATTTGCAAGACTCCGTTATCAAATGACAAATTTGGTGTCTCTGAATTATTGATCGCATGTTTTGTTCACCAAATTCTGCAATCGCAGTACTCTGGCTGTCGGATTTGAGTGATGTCATGTGATTATGCTTTATGAGACAAGAGCCTCATTGACTTAGCTCAAAACACCAAGACGTGATTTGACCATCCGAGTATCAGAAGCCTTGGCATGACTCTCGCGAATGCGATATCCGGGTTCCAAGTGAGTCAATTGACCTGAATGGGGAGGGTTATTGCCTGCAGGCTCCAAGCCCCCGGTTTTCTTATGTTTGTTTGAAGGCGTGAGATGGCTTTCTCAAAAACAAGTAAGTTTTGGTATCAAAAATGAACGCCAACAAATGGGGTTTCCTTTCTTTTCCCTCTTTTTCTGTTAGTCTCTTAGAAATCCTCATCATTGGAACCTTGGGGCCTGGATGGACCGTTGGTTTGGAATTACAGCACGTCTAGCAGAACCAACCAGGCCACCTTCGCGACGACGGCCTTGTAAGACAATATAATACAACAGACACCTATGCCCATTGATCGGCCTCGTTCAGACAAGTCAGAGGGGCTTGAACATCAAAACAAATCCCCATAAGGCTCCTGTGTGAAACTTGTCGGCCACCTTCCATCATTTTCTTATTGCTCACTGGTGACCGAACTCAAATTTCTACACTGCGCCATTTCATAGCTCCAGTCGGGATATTTCCTTCTCTGCGAAACAGTTGGGTTTAATAATCGGATACATCAAGACCCGAAGGATTGCAAGATACGGGCAGTCTAAAACCCCGTTCCCGCCGGCCTGACCTTGGAATAACACCACCCCTCATCACACCACAACGGGGATAGCACGCGGCATGCAGGGTCCCCTCACTTCGGCCTTGGCTTTCTTCTTGGGGTGGTACTATGATCATGCATAATGCAACCCTGATTCCCAACAGGCTAAACTGCTTCCTACAACGTGAATGGCGGCATCTTACATTCAAAAATTGGATCCAAGATTGTCGCCATCCATAAGGAAAACCAAGTCAGCCATGATATGCAGCACGTAGAGAGTGTTAGAAATCTTCCATGCATTCCTCTTCGAAAGACTCTATGTGTGTTTATGTAGGGAAGTTGCAGGGTTACCCGACACCTGTAAGAGGCAAGGTTATGCGCCGCTTTTCTCCATGAATACGGGCTGGTTATTTTGAGGTCCATACCGTCTGTCGGAGACGGCTCGGAGCCGGTGGGCCATCCTCCGAGCCCGGTGTAAAATGGTGTCCGGTACCGGAAATAATCGCACGACTACATTACGGAAACGTCGCTTATCCAGATATCTTCCGCAATGGTTCAGGTGGGTCAGAGGAGCCGGAGAGGATTAGTGATATCAAGTTCTAGCCCTGAGGAAATAAGCAGCATTCATAAAGTTGATTAAGCGAGTCCAATCCTGCCTGAAGATCATGTTAGTAGAAAGCATGGAGCGCCTCTCGGTTTTCTTCCGAGCTCCATTCGGAAATGTCTGGGGAGTCAACGAACAGGTTCGGACCTGCATGATGCATCGGAGCACAGCCCGACTTCGAACGCAGAGATGTAATGCTTGCCGAAAGTCAGTTCACTTCACATCTCATGTCCCGCGCTTTGTGAGCCATCTTTGGCCATATGGGGCATAAGGACCGCGTCTGTTCCTGCTTCGAATCCTTACATGGCGCATCTCGCCTCGGGGCCTGTCTTTTCTCTTGGTACGATTGGCGCGGGTTGTTGCCAAGAGCTACCCTTGGATACCACCTCGGTAGAAACAACCACCACCGACTAACACCGAGCAGGAAGCTGCCATCTAATCTAATCAGTGACATTCAATCTAGCCCACTCCGATGCGACTGAACCACTCGATACGATAGCTCCCCTGCATCGAGCCATGTCTATACCCAAGGAAACATCTACTAGTGGAACAAACATTCTTGGCTGCAGGCAGACCTACACAAGTAATTACCGCATTTTCTGGCTCGATGAATGTACTTAATGGCCAAGTTTGTTCTCAATTGATGTCACATATCCCACCGGCAGAGTTCCAGAGATTCTACTTTCATCGGTCTTGAGGCTTCATCACTTTCAAGACGTCTCGTTTGTCTTGGCTGTGCAACATGGGATTCAGATCGCTGCTCGGTTTAAGCTCACTGCTCCTCTCTGGGGTCGTCCTTGGACAGGCCGCTTCCATTGATCCCGAGACTGTTATTGGACCTGTTTCCCCAGTATCAGGAGACAGTGGAAGATACATCGTCAAGTTCTCCGGGGCCGGTTCAGCGAAGTTCAGGAAACGTGATGGCACTCCGGTGAGTTCTCTTGTCATACACGCAGTAGTTGTAAATATAGTCTAATCATACCTCAAGGACTCCGAAGGCTTCTTCACCACCCTGGCGGAATCTGGCAAGGACGCCTCGCCTGCTGTGAGCTTCAACTCTCAGCTTTTCCATGGCGCTTCGTTCGACCTCAAGAACAACTCCGCCAATTCAGTCGCAGACATCCAAGCTTTGCCTGAGGTTGAGAAGGTCTGGCCAGCTGCTCTCTTCAGCATCCCTGTTTCCGGTGAAGCTGTTGTCGAGTCTCAGTTTCCTACCTGGAATCCCCACAACGACACCAACGTGGGGCTGGCACATGCCAAGGGGTATCTTGGCCAAGATGTCGTCGTGGCCGTTGTTGACACTGGAATTGATTACAACCATCCCGCTCTCGGTGGTGGCTTAGGCTCTGGATTCAAGGTTGAGAGCGGCTTCGACTTCGTTGGAGACGACTACGTACCAGGCGACATCTACATCCCAGACGAGGACCCTATGGATTGCAACGGCCACGGTACTCACGTTGCTGGTATTATTGCTAGTAGCAACGAGTTCGTCCCAGGCGTTGCTCCATCTGCGAAGCTTCGTGCCTACAAGGTCTTTGGATGCGGTGGCAGTACTTACGAGGATGTCATCATCGCTGGCTTTCTGCGGGCCCACGAAGAGGGCGCTGACATTGTCAGTGCTTCTCTTGGATCCAATCGCGGCTTCGCAGACACTCCTCTTGCTGAGGTGGCGACGGCTATCCAAGCTGCTGGCACCTTTGTGTCGATTGCAGCAGGGAACGCAGGTGAAACTAGTAAGTTTGCATGCTCTATAAGCACTCTGAGATCATCGCGCTGACAAAATTCGAGATGGACCTTGGTACACAAGCAGTGGTGGCAACGGCATCGGCAGCACTACTGTTGGCAGCGTCGAACATGACGAGCTGGTGGCCTGGACGTTGGTTGCACGCTCTAGCAATGGCGAATCCAGAGAGATTGTAAGTTGAAGCTCTTAGCGCGGTGACGTATTGTTCTCACCATCAACTCCAGATCTATCTCGCGGACAATGGAGTGCAATGGAATGTCAACGGTTCATTCCCAGCGTCGTGGCCTTCGGACCCTCGAGACCATACCGCATGCGGATACCCTTCTGCCATCCCAGAGACAAACGTTCTGGTCATTCCGTAAGAAGCGCCGATTCATGTGCTTCGAGTGATATTGCTGACAGATTCAGGCGCGCCGATTGTGGATGGCAAAGAACGGACAGCGGGTTAATGGGTAAGGTTGACTGGGTCTTGATCTACAACTACGAGGGTTCCGATTGGGAGATTCCCGCTCGAGTTCGCTACAACGCTGAAGAACAGCCCAAAGGATGTAAGTCATTGCTGAAATATCGTTAAGGCTGCGTTTAACGCCAGGTAATAGACAGCTTGATCACCTACACGGACGGAGATTGGCTCGTGAAGCAACACGAGAACAACCAAACCGTTACTTTCGACTTCGTGAACGACAACAGACCCGCTGCGATTGATCGGCCATCATTCGCCGGGGGCAGAATCGACCAATTCACGTCTTGGGGTCCGACATTGGATGCTCGGATGGCTCCTCAAATTTCCGCTCCAGGTATGCCCTCGTTCAACACCTGCGTGAAGAAGCCTCAACTAATATTCCTAGGCGGCTCTATCTTCTCAACCTTCCCACTTGGCTCAGGTGGCTGGGCCACGTTTTCCGGCACAAGCATGGCTACTCCCTACGTAAACTTTCACCATCTGTTTGAATGTTGTTCAAATCTAACCGACCCCAGATTGCTGGCGTTGCAGCTTTGTTCTTTGCCGCCAATGGTGGCAAAGCTGCCTTGGGTGACGGAGGAGCCAAGCTGGCCCACGAAAAGATTGTTGCCAGTGGCAAACCTATCCGTCACTACGACGGCACAGATGCTTTGGCGTAAGGACACCTGCTGTATGGATCCGGCAACTTCAACTAACTTGGTACTTAGCTCGGTTGTACACCAGGGTGCTGGCTTGGTCGACGCCTTCAAAGTCGTCGGTTACTCGACTACGGTCAGCCCAGCTACTCTCAACCTCAACGACACTGATCATTTTCAAAGCACTCATGAGGTCAAGGTTACCAATTCTGGGGATGAGTCGGTGACTTATCAGTTCTATCATGAGGCTGGGACCACAATTTTCTCCAAGGGCGCAGGAGATGCATGGATCTCGCTGTCTCCACCATATGCCACTGACGAGTCCAATGTTGCAACTGTCGACTTCTCTACTACTGAGTTAACCTTGGGGCCAGGAGAAAGTGGTACTTTTTCTGTCTCATTTTCTGAGCCATCCGCGTCTGAGGCTATCAAGCTTCCTGTCTACGGTGGCTCTATCCTGATTGTAGGATCTCATGGAGAAGCTGTTCGCGTCACTTACATGGGTACTGCTTCTGCCCGGTGCTACCCTGTGGTCCTGTTCACTGACTTAATTCACAGGCGTCAAGGGATCCATCTATGCCAGTGACATTTGGGAGATGGAACGTGGTGTTCCTCTGCTTCTCAGCGGATACGGAGGTCTCATGGAAGAGGGTCACAACTACACGTTCGAAGAGGGAGGGGACGTCATGCAACCCTACTTCAACGTTCTCTGGTCCACTCGAGAAATCAGTTTCGATGTAAGTAAAGACCCCTCTTTTTGGTCTGCCTCAAACTAATTGTATGCGTTTAGTATGTCGCCCGCGATTGGAACGAGTCAGACTGGGTTTACCCCCCGGTTCCAGGCCAGAACAAGTACCTCGGCTCATTTATCACTGAGCCCTCCGGCCTCTCCGAAACCATCACGAGCTTCCCCTTCAAGAACTATCCTCGCAACAGTGGAGGTGTCTACGCCAAGCCACAGAACAAGTTTGCACACGGGGGAGATATCCCCGCTGGTGAATACAAGCTCCTGTGCCGCACTCTTCGCACCTTCGGAGACCCCAACAACCTCAACGACTGGCAGTACAAGGTATCCCCCTGGTTCCGGGTAACAAGGGAGAAGCCTCCGGTCACCGAGACCCCCGTGCCCACAACGGCTGAAGCTACTCCGGTGCCGACTTCCACAGTCAGCGTACCCGAGCCCTGCGCCGCTACAGCAACTCCCGTCAGCATTCAAGCGTCTCTTGCCTCCGGAGAGGGCCCATACAACCTTTACCTCTACTCTGATTTCGCTGCCATCGATCTAGCTGGAACAAAAACCTCCTTGAACTTCACTCTGACGAGTGATACACATGTTCAAACCTGGCTCGACTCTTCTTACAAGTTCTTCTCGGTGCACACCAACACCAACAGTTTGATCTACACATACACAGAGGGTAGAGTGTCCGGAGCGTACTCGTTCCTTGTATGTGCCGTCGTAGATGGCGCGTTGCAATGCGAGTCCAACGGCAAGAAGGCCCTGTATGTCTGCGACAGTGGAAGTGGTCTGCTCCGCCATGGTACTGAGCCATTGGATGGCTGCCAAGCAGTCACATTGACTGTTGGCCCTCGAGAGAACCCAAATTGTGCCACCGCCACCACCTCAGCCAGCGCGACGGAGATAACAGCAGTGCCCACCACATTCTCAACCGCCGTGGCGACTGCATTCTTGTCTTGAGCACCTGATCCCTTCGGCGTAGACGTACCAAGTCTCTTGTTGTCTAGAAACAGTCCACTGCTACCAGGTGAGCGCTCCGCTTAGGGCCAGGTCTCCTTTCGACTCCTATGGCTGGACGCTCTTGATGTGTTTCGCGGACAATCTTGTTCATGTGTATGTTTATGTCAGGCTGGATGTAATCTTTCTCGAACCACGAGGTACTTTATTATGTATAAGCTCACAATTTTCTCATTTCATCATGTCGTGAAATCGTTATTCCCCCTGAATCAGGGCAACATTGAGCCACCGATCTCCACATTCAATGTCTTGGGACAGGGCCTTGAGCGTAGGATGACTCAACACGCAGACCGCACAATCTAGTAGCCCAACTATTTGAAATGATGTCTAGCCTTGTCGCTTGTCGTATATAAAACTAGCGTTCCTTTCTATGGTCGGGCTTTCCGCAAAAGCGACCAAGGATGACCTTGAGTATTCCAGGGACCCCACGAAAGTGGTCCAGAAGAACATAGTGGGTCGCCCTAGGATATTCTGACCGTCACTCCGACGGATTGGCCGGACAGCAGATAAACCTTAAACGGATCGGACTTGGGCGTTCTAGAAGGATTCGATTAGGGCTGTACTAGAGGACGATCGGTCCCAGGGAACATCCCTTGCCCATCTCTGTCAAGACCTTGACAAGCCACGCTAGATGGAGCCCGCTGTTTTATCGTGTAGTACACAAACGTGGCTAAGCTTGCTTGTGCACATGTGGCGATCGCAAAAAGACTCATTCATCGCGAAAACGAAAGAGGTGTGGAGTTGCTATACGACGTCAAGACCGGTTGCTCCTTGCCGTGATGGGGTTCCACTACTTGGGGTTGCCATGGGCTTAGCGGTGTCGCAGATGACTCTCGATCCGTTTTGTAGGGTTACTTCAACAATTGGAAGCTTGGAGGTATTTTGAATTGCGGACAGATGTTTCAACTATGGTACAGAGAAATTTTGGAATGGCACAAACGAACTTCCGAGCGCTTCTTGGGGCTGATAGGGTGGACCGGCCGCTGCAACAGATCCGCCAAGAACCTGGTATGGAATCTGTTCGCCCCCTGGAAAGCTCTTCATGTTTCCCCAGTGGTCTGAGCCACCTCCTACCACACCTTCTGGCTGGCAAATTGGAGATGTTAATTGTTCTGAGGGTCCCAAGATTGTTGGGCTGCGTGGGTCTCCTCGTCTCGGAATGGCGTCTTGAAAGCCCGACCACAGTGGTAATTGTTTGTGAGACAATGAGCCGTTTGAATCAAACGAATAGGACTGGCTCATGGACAAGCTATCCGAGAAAGACCTGTGGTGCCCAGGGTTGTGGGTGTTTGGAATCCCAATATCGTTGGTACGCGGTACCGTAAACGACGGCCTACTGGTGTGAGTGGGCTGTGGTGCATTCCAGGCCACTGATGGATTGGGTTCCCTCGGAAACCTTTCTTCATGGGAAGCAGAGGACGGTGATTGAGACAGGCTCATCTTCGAGTGAATCGTAGCAGAATCTCCTGTCTGGAACCCCTGGACTCTTCGTAAAAATGCCGGCGAATATCTCTGGAAGAATCGATTGGAGAAAGTGGGAACGTAGTCGGCTACTTTCCCGTTCAACAGGGCAACATGCTCCGACTTCAGCTCGTCCAGTCTCAGCAAGTAAAGCCTTGCTGATGTGAATGTGTCGCTGAGGATAGAAAGCTCATCTAATGAGCGACTGTACAGATCTCGTGATGAAGCGAAGAAGCTTGCTGGGATTGGCGAACCAGCAAAAGGGGCCACGTTGACGGCCAAAGCTTCTGGAATCTGTTCGGACGCATAATGAATCCCGTAATTGAGCACTGTTGCGGCAGTGAAGATGCAGAAACCAACGAATGGTGGTAATGGCATGTTGCTTCTCTCTCTGGCTTGGCCAGCAAGCTCGATAATCGCCGTTGCATGACGAAAGGCAGTCTCAGTAGCTTCAACTGCCCAGTGTTGTATCATCTTCACACCCGAGGGCTCGTTCAAGCGTAGCGGTAGAATGGGCCTATGAATAAGGCAATGGATGAGGTGAACAACGAGGCGGGAAATAAACGGGAGATTCATTCCAGGTCCTCCCTGAGATTCGGTCGGCAAATCTGTACTCGATCCGATGCTGGAGGCCCAGACGTCCAGGTCGTGGAGAATCTTGTGCCTCTGGCAGTATGCGGCTTGCGATACGGTGTCGCTCCAAAGTAGATATCTGTTCGCTTCTGACAAAATCTGAGCCATCCAGACGAGCTTTTGGATTTCGTCAATTGGCTCCTTGGGGCTGGCAGAAAACCTCCGAAAGTCGTTGTTGGGGATTGTGACGAAATCGTTGCTTGTTCCCCAACCGCTGTGGCTAGGTTGCCTTGACGATTGAATGTCGGCCTTGATCAAGGAATCATCCATTAAAGATGGGCGCTCCAGCCACGTGGACACAAACGTGTTCATGATGTAACATGTCCAAAAGACCCGTTTGGTAGTGTCATCATGGACACCGTCGCTAGGCTGAGAGTATAGCTCGAGTGTCATTGCCATGCCGACTGCTTGTGCTTCAGGTTTGGGTTAGCGACTGAGCGGTACATAATTAAAATCAATCCGCAGCTTACATAGAACAACATAGGCCCTCTTGCCATCCCCCATCGCTGCAAAGGCTGTTACGAGAAGTAACAAGGCCTGGCAGGAGTCAAGTGATACTTCACAAGGGTCAATTTCTCTTTGTGCCCATGCCGCATACGTCTCTCCAGAGACATGACTGCTTGGCCCTTTCCCAGGTCGTTCGGAGAACCTTTAAAGCTGTCAGTTAGGACTCCTTCCCATCAGAAATGTATGGCATCATGGCCTACCCCGTGGCTACAGCGCAAATTGCATACAGGACTGATCTAGGTAGTTGATTTGCTTTTAACCTTTGCCTTGTTGTGAATTCATCCAGGATGTCGTATGGATTGCGATGAAACTTTGTGAAGTAGACATCCACGAGACCATCAGCATTGATGGTTGCCGAAACATCTCTGAAGGTCAGTCAGTATGTGAAGTGCATAGCATAGGACTAAGAAGGGAAATACTGACGAATTGGCCTCAAAATTGTTGCCTCTAAAATTACTGAATGGGCTGATATCCGATGATGCGGATCCGCAGGGCTCAGAAATGCCGCCTCCAAAAACATGCGGCTCAGCAAAGTCTGTGTTGATGATGTCGGTTCCTGGTGGTGTCGGCGTCTTGTCTGACTTGAGAAGCTCCTCGAGACCATCGATCCTCTTGATGAGTGCACTCAACGACTCTTTCTTTGGTCCTCGCTTTTTAGGTACTCCCTCTACGTTTCGGTCAGAATTGAGAACAATCAATGCGATAGCTTAGCGAATAATGGACGAAGGTGCATTTCATACCGTAGAAGCAAGACCGTTGGTAGAGGTGGCAGACTCCGCAGGCAGGTAGTGCTCTGTCACACTTGATCTACCCGCACGTCGATCAGAAAACAAGCTTAACAGCCAAACTATGATCACCAACCTTGCGGATCTGACACGGCCTGCAGTTCATGACTCCTCTCGCTGTCTTGGGCGCCGGGCTGTTCTGCGGGCTCTCGGAGTCTCTGTTGGCGGTCGACATTGTGCAAAAGTATCGTGCGCTGGATTTGGAATCTGACGTCTTCCACCAAGACCCAATCGCTTTTGAGATGTGCCAACATGTCGATATTAAGTGCGGCTCATGTTTTGAAAAAGCCAAACACGCAAGCAAAGTTGAGTACTAATCAGCCCCTGCGTCGCGTCCCGGCACCGCCTTTTCCGTGTGGGACTCATGTTTGGATTGATTTCCCCAGCTCCGGCTGCGGGATAATTGGCGTTGATACTCGACCCCTCGCTGTGATACTAGTTACACGTGAAGAAACATCAGATGAGCTTTCCTGGTCTCTGGGAATTTCTCGTTGAAACCGGTCTCACACCACGGCCGGGCGGGGGTGGGCTTGATGAACAAACATGTTCATGAAGGCCGGGAAGGCCCAGGGATGCATGCGCAGAAATATGGCAAGGAAGTCGCTATCTTTGTAAGGTACGGTAGTTTGAAGTCGGGGACGTTGTCCGAAAGGAGCGGGCGGCAGAGCAGGTGGAGCTTGCCCAGAAATGTCATCTGTGACAACTGACGTCTTGTGACAAGGTGGTAAGGTGTCAACCCATCGAGTTGAGATGAATCAGACTGAGACAAAAGAATGGTGAAGAAATGACGCAAGTCATTGCTGTGCCTAGGCTCTCCTTAGAACGCTATAGGTGCCTGACGAACTCGCCTGGGGTTCCTTGTATCACAATCAGGGGCGTCTTACTCAGATTCGCAAGCTCTTGGGGCTCAAGTTGTTCTTCTCCGCATGTTCCGTAGATCATCATTGTTATCGATCAGGAACCCAAAGTCGACCTCTAAACAGGTGGACGATAGGTAAGCGATCGTTTCATGGTAGCCGCTAATGCAACGCGCCGTCGCATCAGCGTCCAGATCGAGTTGGTTAGCCATTTATCTGCAGCTGTCGCAGCCGTTGAAAGGGGCTCACAAAAACCTATGGATTCTGGAAACCCAGAAAGATACGTGATATTGACACCGTAGCGCTCATTCTTGGCAAATATCTCGCACTGGACTGATTCTCTGCGCATACCAGCGAAATTGTCCTCGGAGTCGGATCACACGAAGAACGTGCACAGATAGTGGAAGTAAGGACAGTGCAGCTACTGATCGAGCTCGACTTGTCGACCCAAGCAGTCGGTTTGAGGCTCGTTGATCTGCACGTAGTCAGGGCTGAATGCATTCAAACCGAGCATCGACCGCGCCATGGTTCAAGCGAGGTTTCAGATTTTGGTGGTCCAGCAAATTCTGACCGCGTGCCGCTGAAATCATCTGCAGGCAGGCTTGGAACCCAAAGAATTATCTTGCTCGTTTCCAGTCGTATGGTTGACAGAAGGTAAAGGACATCATGTCACCTGTCATCCTAAGCCACTGGCAGGCCGGGGCACGATTTTCCGAGACACCTTGGCGGATGGAGACACGGCCCCGAAGGACCAAATAAGCTTCTTACAAAAGTTGTCAGGGGTCCCCCATGGCAGCTTTCAATGCAAACCAGGAACAAACCGATCACCATTGGCTGGAGGGACTGTCAAAAGACCGGGGTAGCCAGTGCTCAATCGATGTCTGTGAGAGAAAGCCGATCTTTCCCGGTTTGCGGTAGATGAACTCCACCTTCGACGCTCTTATCCATACATAGGGAGGCCTCGAGGACACCTCAAACATGCTCACTCGTGAGGTAGGACGATGTTGGAGCTAGGCTGTTTACACTCGATTCTGTGACAGCCTCCAAGGGTAGAGCGCTGCTTAGCTCCGCAGCCGCCGCGGATTCCGAGTTTGGTAATCGGTGGGCCGAAGATGGGGCTGGCCGTCAAAATGCATCCTCTCTACTTCAACTACTCATTGGGGCAAGTCGCATTCAGTTTATCTTTATTACGACCCTAGATACGCGGGATTCTGTTCCATTAAGAATGGATGTAGACATGTAAGGTCAATAAACCCAGCTGTCCATCCTGAAGTCAACCCGCCTTGGCACTGGGCCGAGGTTGCACTGCGTTTCTGGAGCCTGCTGCGACGCTTCAGTCGATCCATCTCGATTCGGGATATCGGGAATTCATTACCATATTGGCAAGCATCACGACACAGCCACATTCTCATACCCACAACACGTTTCGCGGTTGCCAGGTGGGGGCTAAGAGGTTTACCGTCATACCCTACCTACCGTGCGACACATCGCGACCCCCCTAGAACATTGTGCATCAGTGATGGCTTCCCGTGATTTTCATGTCCGTCGTAACACACAAATCTCCGATTCTTTGGGTTAATCCTCAGTTCACGTCAACCAATTGATAACTCGAGGAGAAGACTCGATTCTTCGTCGTGTCTCGGACGCCGTTACCTTCTAATTTGACAAACACCTCGTCTTGTAACAGGCGGTCGACCCGGAGAACTTCCGTTGTTGTCGTCGACTACTCGATGGGCCAGAGACTCCATGTAAGAATTTGATCTGCAAAATAATACTTTAGCTTCACGGGGCGATCTGGTTGTTCATAAATCTTCATTGGTCACACCGCCGCCGTTCCAGCAAAGTCCTCCTTCAGTGTGATCTTTGGCTTTGCCTCGGATGACATGGCAATGAAACCGTTTCATGCTTTGTTCGTGAATGCACCTGCAGATCTGAGAACATCACGATTTGGCCCAGTTGAAGTATTTCGAGAACGGTGGGGAGGACACCTCTTGTGATGGAGCTATTTTGACGTTGAAGCTCTCGCGGCATATTCCGGGATGGCAGGTCAGATTTCGACAAGGCACATTCTCACTGCGAGTTCCAGACAAGTAATTTATCGGAAAGTCCGAGGGTATTTTTAGAATAACCTGAATACCTCGTGACACGCCATCTGAATTCAAAATCGATTGACTGCCAGACAGATGCAGGCTTTCAGATGCTTCAAATGAAGACGGCGAATCTTTCCACTTGCGTCTCAATTTCCGATGGTCTTGCCATCGAAAATCATCGTCGGAGACCGGCACATGAAAGACTGCATTAGTTTTGTTGGCACGATCCCTCCCTTGGTCCGAACTCAGGACATCAGCATGACGTGGTCACTGACCTTCCCGTCTTCGGCATAGTTGACAATCCTGTTTCTTAACAATACGCAATCCCGTCGATCAATCGCATTCTCTCACAGCTGTCGTCAGCCACCAGTTGGACTGGTTTGGTACCCTGAAATAGCTTACATCGAGATTGAACGACAGCTCGATAGCTTATGAGATCAATTCGAAATCATCATCATGATTGCAACAGTCTTCGAAGAAAGTTCTAACCACTTCGATCCTGCGTAGCGTATGTCTTCGAAAGCTAGTAGTTGGCCAGAAAGGCGATGAACGGTTATTTTTATTTACGCAGGTATCAAATGCAATATAAAATTGACTGAAGTCCCAGTTGGCCTGCATTGAAGTTGGTTCCACGGGCAGCTGTCCGGTTTCTTAGCGTACATAATTGATTCTGACGCATGCATACTGTTGGCTTACAGTTTAAAACTCATTTAGGAGAGCTCAGAATTCAGAGACAGAGTTGATTAATTTATCATTTTTGATACTTATAAGTAAACAGAAAAGCGGTATTCATTCCCTCGAAGAAGTCTTCGCGATCAGGAGATTGCGCCCCAGTGAAGAAGTAGCAGCTCAGACTGTCAATGCCCGCAAGAGACGCAGAGGCGCCGATGCAATGGTAGTAATCAGACAGTCAACGGACCTCAGGCTTCTGCACACTCGATGAAGTTTCTAATCTGTCGCATCGATTAGTGTACCATGATATAGACCAGACCGATATCACTGCACAGTTCCCCAGCGATGGCTTCATATGGATAAATTTGGTACATACATGAAGTGAATCGACCCACAATGTTGATTCAACGAGACACTTTCTTCTAGGTTGAAGTCTAGAAAAATATGCCGCTCCTTGCACCGTCGTCTAATTATCTCTAGTGAAAAGTTCCAGCATGCATCTTGATGAGTTGAGACTAAGAAGCTACTGATTTAAATCATACTCGATGAGGGTGGACTGAGGAGGCATACCCCGTCAAAGCCTTTACTGAGCCTTGCCAGTCGACTCAGCCTGCCTGTCACTATGTGTTGACTTATGGGTAGAGCTTTGCTATCCGAGGGAATACTTCTAGTTGTCCGGGCGGGTAGTGGGTATGGATGACAACAGGGACGACAACGACAATGACGAGAACAACGGTAGTGACAAGATCAACGACAGCAATGAGGATAATGCGGACGACAATGGGGATGGAGAGAGGGCAAGGAATAGGGACGGTAGGGACAGCGGGGACGACGGGGATAATAAAACTCTCACAATAGAACAAGCTATTGTACCTAGTATGAGTATTTCTCCGCTCGGCTGCTTCGAAGTATGCGCCCGGATAACAAAACTATCTGGGTGAATGTTTGAATCAGGTCTGGCAATGTGCACGATAAGATGAAACTACACCCTCGAGTTCAGCCATCTCATATTGCTCTTCTACTGGTCATCTAGTAAGGTACTGAAAGTGCTAAGGATTCAACTGCTATTAAGGTCATCGGGATGAATCGCAACATATGTGGCTGCAGACCTTGAACAAAGCAATTTGTCTTCCAGCCTCTACTGTATCGTCGCCAATACCAAGTTCAAAGTGTTTTCACTCATTACAAGCATCAGCCTTAACAACCGGATGACAACTGCCAATACCTTACTTTTGAGCAACGTCTATCCTCCACCATGATGGTGTTGACTCGACTGCGAGACCTCCAAGTGTACTTTTCTGACATCTCCTAAGGGATATTAAAGTCTTTGGCTAGGCACCGGGAGTTTGAGTATCCATTTCTACGGTTTTCTCGCCATCGTTGACAACGATGGAGCGGACCAGACACAACAAGCAACTTCCGCATGCTTATCTCAAGCAAAGCTTCTTCTTCTCGCTCTGGAGGTCCTGAGAGAAGGCGCAAGAGGACAAAGTCCGGCGTGGAAGAGGGGTATCGACGTTAGGTTGCTTCAATTAATAATGCGTTCCTATGTACGTGCCTTTGAGTATGTTCAGTATCCCCGTCCCACATTTGTACAATTCAATTCCCCTTCTCCAGATTCATCCGATTCAGAAGAGGTTGCTGAACAGCTCCAGCTGACCTTCAAACGCGTTTGGCCAGTATGATCAATCCTCTCAACCGCAAGTGGAGGTGCAACCAACGTGAGGGTGGTCGTCGGGGCAAGTGCACCTGAGCCACAGGAATCTATCCTTGCATGAGCCCATGATGCAAGCGCCAGCGTCGTTCGTGCAGGCCGTTGCCTTGGAGTTCAGGGTGAAAGGTTGGCAGGTCTTCGTAATGGCTGTGACGAAGCCAGCAGCATAGAGACCGGAGAGAATGAGTGACAGCTTCATTGTCTATCCTTGGGTTAGTTCAATGTAGGTCACGCTTCCAGGCGAGCAACTTACGATTGAAAAAGCTTTCGTTGATGAACTGTTCGAGGCGGGATGTAGAACTGAGTTGGAAGATAGGAGGCAGGCAATCGAAGTAGAAACGGAAAAGAGTTTGCTTAAATTCACAACGAGGCTGGCGATGCCAAGAACTGTCAACATCATTTATTTAAAACCGGTTCTTCATAGCGGAACCCATTGAAGTCCCCATGAATGAACCGGCATGACAAGACTTGTGTGATCTTGACAGTCACAGTGAATATTACTATCGTAACTAGTTGCCGGTTTGCCGAATGCCACGAACTGTGGGCCCTCGAGAAGCTTTGATCTTCTTAATAAAGTGCAAGCTATCATCTGAAGTATATGGGTTGCGGACCACTAATGTAACTTAATTCTATGTAACCGCACTTGACCAACTTCGAACATCGACATTTCTGTCAGATGGATTTGGTACGCCAAGCTCAGCCATATACTATCTCGCGAATAATAAAGCACATCTCCTATGAAGACAACATTCTTGAAAGATTGAGTATGAAAGACACATGATCAGGTAGTTCTCTATATTCTTACGCAGCGCAGCATACTAATTAATTAGGTTAAAACTAAGGCTTAAGATTAGCTAATTAAATAACTTTTCGTAATACTTTTAATTGTTTTAACTAATTTAATTTAATTTAATTTAAATTACTTAAATAGGAAGTTAGTAAAGTTCTTATAATATTCTTAGAAAGTCTAAACTTATATTATATAATAATCTAAGGTTATATAGCCCTCTATTAACCTCTCTATTTAAAGTAGTAGCTACTAATAGTAATATTACTATTTTAAATTTAGTTCTAGAAGTACTAAGTCTTTTTAAACTATAAAACCTTTATTAATAACTTCTATAATATTAGAACTAACTTAGTAAAACTAAATACTTTTTTATAGTTTATTATTATTACTAAAATAGTAAAAATATTAAAAGTAGGTTTACTAAGTATTAAAAAGGTTTATTAATATAAAATCTACTACTAAATAAAGTTATTAATAAGTTTAGTAATTAATAAGCTAAAGTATTACTTTAGTTTATTAGTTTTATTAATAGTAGTATTATAAGTTTTATTATTTAATTATTAATAATATTTAGAGTTTTTAGTTTTTAAAGTAATAGTAAGTAATAAAAAAGTAGTTTACTAAGGTTTTAAATAAAGTTAATAATTAATAAGGTTAGATCCCTTAGTATACTATTATTTTTAATACTTTTAAAGTCCTTCTTAAGTATTATAAAACTATTTATAAATCTTTAGTATATTTTAGTATTTTTTAAACTATTATAGGCTTTAGCTAGGATATAAAATTACTATAGTAGTATAGAAAAGAGATTCTATAAACTTAGTATAGTATTTATTAAGTATTTACTAGCTATTAATAATTAATAAGTATAAGTAGCTATAAGAGTTAAAAGTGCTATATTAAAGGTGTTATAAAGGTATATAATTAGATTAAGTATAAGTTAAGATACTATTAATTAATAAGGTTTATAAAGCTACTATTAAAGTTTTTAAAGAGTATTATAATACCTTTATAAGTTAAGATAGTTATTATAACTAACTTTAGGTAAGTTAAGTAGCTATAAAATTAATTTCCTTATTAGTAGGGGTATTATAGAGTTTATACTAATCTTTAAGTTAATCTAAGAAGTACTTTATACTTATTAGAACTTCGTAAAGTTAACTATACTTATTACTTTTACTTTAGCTTTTATATCTCTTAGTTTATTTATAAAGTAGCTTAAGTATATTATTTAACTCTATAAAGATCTACTAATCCTTATTAGTAAAAGTATCCTTACTAAGGATATAATCTATAATATACTTAAAGCTTTAAGTATAAAGTATATAACTATTAATCTAGCTATATTTAAATAAAGTATACTTAACTATTATATATATTAAGTTCTATTAAGTAGTATTATTTAGTATTAAGTTTAGCTTTTATAATAACTTCTCTTATAGAGTAAAAGTCTTATTATTATTATTAACTTTATTACTAATAAATAAGAAGCTTTTAGATTATTATAGTAATAATTTAATATACTTAATAATATTTTAGAGCTTACTAATAAAGCTTTTCTACTTCTAGTAAGTTAGGTTTTCTTAGGTTCTATTAGGACTAAGAAGGAAGTTAAACTCCTCCTTAAATATCTTATTATTAATATTATAAATAATAGTATAACTAATAAAGTTAAAGATATAACTATAGTATTAAATTTAGTGTTATTTAGCGTTAATTTCTATATATATAAGTAAAAGAGAAGGAAAGAGAACTTTAAAGTGAGAATTATTATTTATAGTATTATTAGAAATAGCTATACTAACTTTATTAAGTAAACTTTAGTTACTAAAAATAGTATAAATAGTAATAGTAATATTCTTATTAAAGTAAGTACTAAATTAGTAGTAAAAAGCTAAGAAGTATTATATTTACTTACCTACTTTATTAATAAAGTAGCTAAAGATAGTAATAACTATATATTCATTAGGTAAGGTCTATAAATTAAATAATATATAAACCTTAATAAGTACTTTCTATATCTCTTTTTAGATTTATACTTTCTTAAAAGTATAAAGTTAGTTAAGTAAAGCTTTCTAACTTAACTTTAACTAATATATTTAGTTAAAAATATTATAATTAAAGACGTTAAGTATATACTATATATATTAATTACTAAATATTAAAAAGGGGTTATTAGTATTAATAATAAACCTAAAAGTTAGTTTTTAAATTTATAAAACCTTACTTTAAAGTATAATAATAAGAATAAATATTAACGCTTAAGGAGGGATCTATTAGTATTAAAATTATTACTAGATATACTCTTAATATAGGATTAATCTTAGAAGATATAGTAGATAGTCTTAAAATATACCTTAGTATTAAACGTAGTAGAAGCTTTCTAAAGTATATTAAGATACTTAGTTTTATTATAATATTAATAAACTTAATAAGTATTACTTAGATATATTATTAATATAGTTAAAAATAAAGTAAAGAAGTAGTATACTTTAAGTATTATTTTAAAAGATCTTATAAATAAAAAAACCTTTATTCTTAATCTAAGAAGTATAGTTTTAGCTACTTTTCTTTAAAATATACTTAATATTAATAAAGTATTAACTTTTCTATATAACGTAAAGTAAAGCTTTAAAACTACTATAAGTAGTAAAATTAATAGTTAATATATTACTAGTAGTTAATAAAGTATTAATTTAAATAGTAATCCTATAAAGAGTTAATATATTATAGCTAATAAAGTAATTAAAGTATTAATTATAAATTAGTATAAATATTATAATAGTAAGTAAGAAGTTAAAAAAGATATTAAGAAGTATATATAAGTAGAACTTTAAAGTATAGAAGTAAGTATAATAGTAGTAATAATAGTAGTATTACTAGTAATATTAAAAAAAGGTTATTTTTAAAGGCTAGTAAAGGGGTTAAAAAATAAGCTTTCTTTAAACCTTAGTAAAGTAACTAAAAATATATTAATTAAACTTACTAGCTAAAAATATATTTTAGCTTTATAGTAGTATATATTAAAAAAAATAAGTATTATAAAGTACTTATTAAATAAAAATTACTTTACTAATATCTATTAATACTTACATAGTTAAGTAGTATAATTCCTAACTTTATTTAATAAAGTATAAGGTTATAAATTTCAATCCTACTATAGGTCCTTATATTACTAATAGTAAATTTTATTAAGTATAATTAGTAATATATTTTTAATTTTTTTTAAAATCTTTTAGAGATTCTAATTAGTCTAGAGATTAGATTTTCTTTTTTCTAACTAACTTTAGATTAATTAAAACGTCTAAAACGAGGGTATTATCGTTTTAGCTAATTAACTACGAAAAAAGCCCTCTTTTAATTAGCTGATTAGTTGAATTGATTGAATGGAATTGAATGGGGTGCTGCGCTGTTCTTGCGTCCGTTGACATGACCACTATGTGGTTTAGCTGCCTGAAAAGTGGATAGGTTTGGCTGATCGCCACAGTTCTTGCTTTGTGGTGCGGCTGATTGTCCTGACTCGCTCGTAATATGTATACGAACGATTCCCACAATCTTTGAAGGTCCGGTCCGTTTCATATAGCAGAATTGTGATGCAGATCTGCTGACATCTGGGTTTGGAAATACGCAATCCTATAGCTTAAAACCTTGCCTTGGGCGTTACCGGTCATGCGGACAGCTCTGCCAGTCCCAAAAGCCGGCGGAAATGACAAAGTTCAGTCCCGAGTGCGCGGACTTCGTTCACAACTTATTGTCCGAAGCCGTCAAGGCATTGAGAGGCCTGTCCACTGTCGGGATGCCCTGACACACGCGTAGGATTTGGACGCCGTTGCAGGCGAATGGGTCCTGGCTCTTGATTCAGGCTCATGGCGAGCTGTATGTAAGTCAGCCTTCTCGAACTCGATTGACTACCGTCAGAAAAGCTTGTTTTATTAGATCCCGCAACCACTGACGTAACGGGCCCTGCACTCCAGCTATTATTATCTCGCCATAGGTAGCCTGAATCCGAAAGCGAATTTACTCGGATCACAATCGCGTTTGCCTCGTGGACGACCAAAAACATCCAGAATTCATGACACTCGACACTCTCCATGCCTACCGGACTGTAGAAAGTGCAATCCTCTTCAATTCATCCATCACCAACCTCTCTCAGCGAAACAGTAGAGATACTTACTGCAGTCCGCCGAGTTTAATGTTGAAGCTAGGCACATAACGTCCGACATTTGAATAGATGTAGTTTTCCAACCAGATTCCGATTGCGCATTTACAAATATGATAGTGGATTATGTGTCAGCTACTTTGCGGCGCGCGGCCGCCATCATCACACAGCAGGACTGTCGTCAGCGCCTACCACACATGCGGGTTCACACCTTAGCAAATGCATACCCGTTACTCTGTCCTTTGGCATGATTGAGGTTGTGATCTTCATCACTTTCTCATCTACGACGCGTAGCCTGATGACACGCTCCAATCGCTGTCACCGCCTTATAATAGCTACGCACAGCTGCGTTATGAAAGTGCAAAGAAGTAGTTTCAGGCCGTATCGTTTGTGTCGCCGAGCTCAGTGTCTTTGGAAGACTGGACGTAAAGTGCATTTGCAAATGTTGTGATTTATTAGCACTGTCTTTCCGGAGCTTTCTGTTACCTGGCTACTATCCCAGCCCCGAAGCCCAATAACAGACACAAGCCATCCCGCCTGATAGGGATGAAGATACTAGCAAGCCAGTTCTGGGTGCTGGATTCGGGGGTTGATCTGTTGAGGAAGTTGCTGACCCACCCAGTTCGAGATTTCTCAGTAGGGGAGAATGCGCCTGAACTCGGCCAGTGCTCCGTCCAGTGGCATCGCAATATAAGTACCCAGGGGCTTGGGTTTGATCTAAGAACCGGGATCTCCACAACGGCCGGCCCGCGCTGCAACGCCGTACTCCGAGTCCGGTGACTCCCCACTGTTCCGGACCCGGCACTCAACAGCCGGGAGTGAGGACTGTTCAACAGCGCCATAGCCATGCCAACACAAGACACGTGGTTCGTCAACCACGTTAAACACAGGAGCTCAATTGCATAGACGCACCTGCGCAAATATAGCCGCAATGGGAACAGGATTCTTTGCATTCTGCACACAACCATTAGCATATCCGCGACTCGAAGATGTTCACAGTCAATCTTGACGCAAGTAGGGGAGACTGCAAGAATACCCGCGGTCGGATCTTCAATTGAGTTGGTTGGCCATCACCTTTCTGGGACCCCGGTGCTGAGGTACTGGATCAATGCAACGACCAGTCGCCCATTCATCATCAGCGCCCTTGAAAAGCACCGCACAGACAAGATCAGCGCAAACGGAGCGGATCTCAGCCAGAAGATGCATCGAAGGACTCTTTTTGGCGAACCGAAAGAAACGGCGCCGAACCAAAGCGCCAATCACCTCACCAAGATGCCCATTACAGTGACCGTTCAATTCCCGTATTCTGTTTCCCGTCACGGCTTCCCCATGGGGTTTGAGACAACTCGCGTCGTCGATCTGGCTTCGAGTCATTTCGCCCCTCCTCGGCCCGAACGCCGGAGGCGGCTTCAGATGCCCCAACCGAACAAAAAGGCAGCAAACGTCGATGGCAAAAAAGGGAATACCAAGTCTGACGTTTGGGAACGTTTGCCATTCGCCCGGTTTGTAAGCTGACTGAGCGCCAGCAAGAGGGCTTGCACCTTCCTGCCCCGGATTGCCGTAAACGGAAACCCGAGGCTGAAGAGGCAAAAAAGACGTGCCTGGTGTCACATGGACTGACACGAGATGGGTGTGCCGTTGGTTGGCACGGAGAGACACATTGAGTTCAGGGGAGCAGGGGCAAATGGCCTGGGGTATGCGGGGTAGGGCTCAAGGGGGTGGTCCTCCGGGGAAATGTGCGGCTCGGTGGTTCGGACTGCACTCCGCGTTCGGGGGCGAGACATGCAGGGCATGTTGGCTAGAAGGGCCCAATGTGTTGGTCCGTCGAGGAGTTTGTGAGCGAGAGGCAATCCGAAGTGTCCGAAGGCGCATTGGGAATCGAGACAATGTCTATGGTACGTGGACCATTTGCTCCTCAGAGACAGATGCGGCTGCAGTTGCATCGTTGTCGACTCATGGATGATCCGATGGCATACGGCGGATGTCACGGTCTGTTCAACCTAGTTGTGCATATTTCGCTAAATGCAGGGACCAGACTTTTAGAAGTCTAGACTTTCGCAAAAGCAAAGTCCGCCGCGTGTGCATATCAGATCAGGTTTCACATTTTCTTTTCGGGAAGCAGGAGCCAAGTTTATCAACGAACCGCGGTGTTATCATTAACATCTGCGTGTGGTATCTAATGCGTAGTGAACTCTAGTTCAATCTAGTGGTATCTCAACAATGCGTAGAGCCCAACAGCCCTATCAAAGAGAAAAGAAAATGACACTTGGTATTATATCGTGCCCAACATGAGAAAGCCGACCAAATTGGTTCGGCGAGGGCATAAACTCGTAGCGATGCGCCATCGCTTGCGTTCGTCGCGCGGCCCCTGGCCGAGCAGCTGTAAAGGTTTCCCTACCAGGGGGACCGGTCCAAGGAAGCCTTTTAAATCTTCTCGGACTTCTCGACGTTCTGCGTCTCCTCGTCCTGGCGGGTCCAGATGCCGCCCTGGGCGCTGTTGACGGAGTCGCCGCTGCTGCCCTCGCCACGGTTCTCGCGGGTGGTGGCGCGGCCCTCGTTCTCCTTGACGTCGTCGTAATGGATGAGGAGCTCGCCGTTCTTGCCGTAGCGGTGGGGCTCGGTGCGGGCGACATCGACGACGGTGAAGGCGCCCTTCCAGCCGCTGCCGGTCTTGGCGAAGATGGAGTCCATCTCCTCGAGGGAGCGGTAGGCGGTCTCGGGGAAGAAGAAGTAGACGCAGGGGACGATGAAGGCGTTGATGACGGCGAATATGGTGTAGGTGTGGTGCTTGATGGTGTCGAAAGCGACGGGAGTGATCATGACGACCTGGTTCAGTCAGTGTTAAGGCTCGAGAGGAAGATTTGACGAGTAGACTTACCATGAAGTTGAAGATCCAGTTGGCGGAGGTGGAGAGAGCGTTGGCAGGGGCGCGGATGCGGAGGGGCACGATTTCAGCAGGGTACAGCCAGGTCATGCCGAGCCAGCCAACGGCGAAGAAGGTGTTGAAAACGAAGAGGAAGACAATTCCCGCGATCTTGAAGCCAAAGGCCTCCTGGGAGTTGACACCGGCGAGAATAGCCATGGTGACAGCCTGACCAACGGCACCGAAGAGCATGAGCTTGCGACGGCCGACACGCTCGACGAGGAAGACAGCAGGCCAGGAAGCGATAAAGTACTCGGTACCGTTGAGAGCGGCGAGAAGGTGGGACATAAAGCGAGACATGCCAAGTCCAGAGTAGATGACAGCAGCGTAGTAGGTGATGAGGTTGATACCGCAAATCTGCTGGAACATCTGGTTCACGTAGGCGATGACGGTGCGGTGGAAGTTGCGGTTCTTGTCCATGGTGAAGAGGTCGGCGAAGCTGCCCTTGGACATCTCCTCGACGGTCTCCTTCATGACCTTGTACTCGTTCTCGACGTAGTCATCATCCAGAGGCAAGTCGGCGATGGCAGCAATGACTTCCTTGGATTCCTCGTGGCGGTCCTTGAGAATGAGCCAGCGGGGAGACTCCGGGAGGTTCCAGACGAAGGCGAGAATGAAGATGCAGAAAGCGATCTGGAGCGCCAGAGGGAAACGCCATGCGACAGAGCCCGGAGCGAAAGACATGCCCAGATCGATCCAGTAGGAAATCATGATACCGCCGCTGATGAGGGCACCCTCGATCATGACCAGCTTACCACGCTTGTGAGCACTGCAAGTTTCTGATTGCCATGTCGGTACTGTTGATGTGTTGCCGCCGTTTCCGAGTCCAGTGATGATACGTCCGATGATGAAGTGGGGGAGAGTCATAGCAGAAGCCTGAAGAGCCGCGCCGATGATCATGATAGAAGTACCGAGGATAATCATGCGCTTGCGACCGAGAGGGTTACCGATAAAAATGGTGATGATGGCGCCGATGAAGCAGCCAAGGTTGTAGGAAGCGACGGCGATACCCTGGGCGGTAGCACGCTCGCTCTTGAGAGCTTTGCTAATGCCGTCGGCTTCGGGGTCGATGTCGGGGAACTGAGACTGGAAGGCGGGCAGAGTGAGAATACCACCGGTGACACCCTGGTCTGGAGGAGCAATATCAGTATGTTGTATCTGTGTCTGTGGAGGTGTAAAGCCTACCGTATCCGAAAAGCAGGAAATCACATCCGGCGATGATACTGATCGCCCAGTTGAGGCTCTTGCCTCGAAGGCCGAAGTAGTTACCCATCTTGAAGACTCTTTTCACAGCTAGCAGTGTCTGAATGTGGTATTACCAGACGGTGTCGCAAGCTGTCGGGTGGTCGGTCGAGGAATGAATCCAGGTGCTCGGGCTGAGATGTTACAATGACAAGAAACTCCTCGAACGAAGCGGCGCGACACGTCCTTTTAGATGAAAATCGAGTTCTGCCGTTCCAGGGTAAAGATCGGCAACGTCAGCGTGCCAGAGGGAGTGAACTCTCTCCCACCTTGCAGTCGTACAATAACACATCCGACCTACTCGTGCCAGCCTCGGACCCTGGCGCCGTCTGTTTACACCCAACCCAAGAACCCCAGCCAACCAATCCCCAGCCGTCCCCCAAAGACATGCCCCGATTTCCCCCAATCCCCGTACGATCCAAGATCCCAATGGAGGGTCCCTCCTGGAGGTGGTGGAGTTGTCTCCGACCCGGAGGGGGAAGGGGGGGTGAAAGAACTCCCCACCCTTGGGATCCACGGGGATGGGCAAGGTTGGAGGTACACCACACTGGTACGCGAGGGTGGGAGGAGAAAGTTGGGAACGGGGGCATGTCGTCAGGCAGGCCAAGACGCCGGCACGAAAGACATGGGCCCGCGCTGGGCCAATACGGCACGAGGACGGGCGCAAGACGTTGCAATACGGTGGTCTCACCGCCGCGACGCGCCCGTGGAGAACTCCTCATGCCTCTCTTCTGCACGGCAGAATTCGGAGAGACACCGATGCGGTAAGAGAGCCAGGCAGAGTGCGCAAACACGCATGATTCGCTATCCGACCGACGAAGCGGAGCTGGAGGCTTCAATTGAGGACCCAGAAGAGCCGCAGCCATGTCCATTATCGTACATTATCGGTGGATCTGAGATGGAGATACGCTGGAGAAAACGACGTCATACCTGAAATCTCTGATAGAGACCGATAAGTAGTGCAGGCTGACGGGTACCTTTTCGGGGGCACCTTTGTGCATGTTTGTATTAGTTAGGTTGCCTGTGTGCCATACAGTTACATTCAGTTGGTCCATCGGTTCATTGCAGTGGCCAGTCTGAGCGTTGAATACGCCGCCGCCGCCCACATATGCGAGTCAGGGGGCCCTGTGCGAACCCTGCGGCCACCCTGCCCAAGCTGGCTGTTAAAAGAAAGAAGCGCCGAGCCGACGAGGCTCTCGACACTACGAGGGGACGCGGCAGGGTGGTAGCGCTGAGAGCGCTTGCAGCTGCGGATTCTGACTCTATGCCCATTTCGCGCGGCCATCTTTGCTGCCTCTCTTTGGCCCTGCTCGAGATTTAAGTTGGACCCAGCCGTGGGGAACGGCGACAGAACCAGGTTTCAAGTTGAAATACTCGCACGCGATTTGTCAACGTCGGCAGTTGTTGGTGACGACCTTTGACGAGGTGGATGGTGGTAGGTGGAGAGATGACGTATTGGTTCGGACGAAATTAGTGTCGTGAAGGACGCACTTTGATTGTCACGATTGCTATTTTCTCAGCAGCTATTTTTGCAGACATTGTTAACATGAAGTTGAATGTCAGCTCGATGCCATGGCTCGTCAAAATGCTTGACTCGTAGCTAAGACAGCGAGACCCAAATCGCCCAGAAGGACAAGAGATATTGATGGAAACGGCTCACTTGGCCAAATTGCTTGTGTTTGGGTCCGTCGTGGATTCTCATCCTTCACTGTCTCTTGGAGACTCCAAAATATTTGCGGCTAACTGTGGGGTTTTTAGTGGGATCAACATTCCGATCTAACCAGTCCTAAGCAGTCCTAAGCAGTCGTCGGAATGACGTCGTCGGAGAAGGAGAATTTTCACCGGGCTCGGCATCTCCCAAAGCGGTAATCCGAGCAGGCGCGCGAGGCGACGTCCGGCGGCCAAGCCAATGATGAGCCGACTGAAACCCGCGACGAGGCTATTGAAACCCCAGAGCATTCCCCGATGGCTGGGGGATTACGGGCGGAAAAACCAGCCGGGTCAGATTTGATGGCCGTTGGTTGGCCGTTGATGGCTGACCGTTTTATCCACAGCGTTGCCCGCATGAACCGGAGAACGACCAGTCAATCTCCTCCAAATCCAACATGAGCTGACTCGGGCCCGCATCTGTTATGTTGGTTCAGTGATCTCTTGCTGCGCAAAAAGGCAATGAAGCCGACGTTTGGCCCTCTTGGCGCACAAAAATCTGCATCTTTGAACCAGCATCATATGTAGGCTGACGTATTCGGACACTCAGCGGTTGATCCCTAGAGTCCGTCATTCTTGGTCTCTCAAGCCTCTAGCCATTGCGAGCTCTTTGGTGGCTTGCCATCATCACCAAATTAGTCAAATGCGCGAGACAGAAACAAAAACATTGCCGATCTCTTTACCAATGGCCTGGTTCATCTAGGACTGTCAAAGTGTCAAATTCCTGGCAGAACGTGGTTTCCATGTTTTCGCTTAGGCACTAATTTGCGTCTGTTGATAAACAAAAACTCTCGTCTTGAGAAGAGATCTTCATCACTTCGTATCCTATCAGGCATCGACCATCGACCGAACGAGGCAAGACCCTGAGTCCCTGACTCTTGGACGGTTGTCTGAGCCGGTTGGACTCCACATCTCAGGCGAGTGATGCCTGACGCGAGGATAAACCGGGCCCACGTCCAATGTCTCTGAGAGGCACAGGAACAATGAGGGGGATAAATGATAGAGCAGAAGGGAGAGACGTCCATCGGGGGAAGGCAACACCGAGTTTACTGGCTTTCAACTGGCCAGAGACCGGTCGCGCATAATGCATGTTTGTGATGTTGATGGGATTTGAACCCATGAATCTTTCTCCACCGGGCAATCCGAGCAAATTGTCAAGACTGACATGAATCTGGTGCCAGACCATCGGCTCGACCCTCAACGCCGTTGGTGCGTACCGGTGCCGGCTGTGGGAGGAGGCGGAAAGGAACGGCCAACGGGAGGCCATCGCCAAGCGGCAAGGCCATCGCCGGTCCGGAAAATTCTGCATCCTCGGCCCCACACCGAGCCACCAAGTTTTATGAAGTTCGGGTGGAGTCCGAATCCTTGTCCAGAGCCCTAAAGTTGCTCCGAGCTCCTGAGGCAGCCGACGTTGGAGTTTGACTGGAGTCTGGAGATGAGGAGGACGCGGCAGACGCGAATGCGGGAGGACTTGGAGCCTCAGGCGCGAAATGAAAGGTGGACAACTCCAGTCTCCGACAGACAACAACGAACCCGTGGTCCTTCGTCACCTCCGACACGATGGAGCCGACGGCAGACGGTCTGCCCACGAACCACTTAAGATGAGCACGCTGGGGAACCATCATGTGACAGAAGTGGCAAGCTGCCTAAACTGACCTCCAAACTGCATCTGTATGGACGGGCTTTCGTCGGCCCTACAGGCGTTATCTGGATGCGCCAAAAGCCTCACTTCTGCAGTCACTTCTGCGGTCTGCATGTAGAATCGCGGGGCTTGCGGGCGCCGCGCGGGCGGCAATGGCGTGCGCCTGGCTAGGGGTTGTTTTTCTCGCCCAAGGCGATGACGTCTGTGGTCGGCCCGTCCCACTTTGTCGGTTTTGAGCCGGGCGGACGATTTGATCGGATTCTTGGTCTCGGGAGGCAATGCGATTGTGGCGTCGGAAGCAGGCCGAGGTGAGCGTAGGTGAGCATTGACAGATGTCGTTTTCTTGAAAACAGCTCGCCTTTGACTGGTCATCTGTCGAAGAGCCTCTTGTTTCAACCAGGGATAATTACCACGGAATTTACTCCGGGTGGCAAAGCTGACCGCTCCCTTGGTAACAAGGCCTCAGCTGATAGGCCTCACCGCAAAGCTGTCGAGATAACAGTCGTCAACTGCGCGCGTAGCATAAATCGTTTCGCAAAGTCTTCGTTCCTATCAAGCGCCATTTCAGCTTGGGACGCGCCATTTGGGCGGCAGGTCAGAGTGGTCTTCGCTGGATAGACACATCAAATTCATAGCTGGCTACTGATGCTCTCACCATTTCGATCGTAGTCAGACATACTCATGTAAGTACCCTGATCAACATTTCTTCTCGTGGTTCTCCTTTGAAAAAGGTTGAAGTCGAGACCATTGGCAGCTCCAACAAAGACGACCCGTCGTTCGGAGCTCCCCGCCTACGGCACGCACCGGCCAAGGTCCCGTTGAATAAAGCTCTTGCGGGTCCTCCACACCGACGTCACCGATTCCTTTTCGGCATCGTGGGTCCACAGCTTGGCTCATTAGGTGGGGATTGAGACTTCGACTTCGAGGTCTCGTTGATTGTGAAGGGCCTATGTCACCAAGGATAAGTCGTAAAGCAGTGAATTGCCAGCATTGTGGTATTGCTCAACAAAATTCAGCGGTCGTTGCTAATTACTAGTGTGGATTGTTCATTGTCAAATTCACAATGAATTATTTTGCTCATTTTTAGCAAATTTCATTACAACAGACTTATATCGTCAACCTTAAGCAGTATAGCCTACGCCAAAGAAAATGTTTGAGTCTCTGTAATGCCATTCGTTAGTTTCCGGCATCATCGGGCCTCTCGCACTCACCGATATGTATCACACTATGAAATTCAGAAATAACTTTGCTGCTCGTGCAATGAGCCATGTAAACCTCATACCGGCATAAAGACACTAGTTACGACGGGTAACTCATCAACCGCCTTGGATTCCACCGTAGAGAAGGAAATACATCAACCTTACTGGTCGGTGTATGAACATTGAGTGCTATTCTATTCTCGACTTTGATATACATTAGAACAGGTAAAGGCGATGAAATTGCGATACGACGAGGCCGTCTTATTGTCCATCGAGGCTGGGAAAGAGAGATAAGACGAATAATCCGGTTGCAGTGGCGCCCCGTGCGCCATCAGTGACCCAGCGCTTTCAAGAAACTCGGGGTGTCTGATGAAAAGCCTAGGATCGAGTTTGTATCTGTCTAGCCGGGTCTCAATTTGTAAATGGCTCGCGACGGCTAAGGCAACACTCGGCACGTTGAAAATGTCCGTGACCTTCAATGTCGGCAGAGGCGCCGGTCTCTCGCTGGAGTCTTCATCAATGGCCCCCATCGCTTGCACGAGATCCATGACCTTAACGTACACCTGCAGAGGAGGTGCGTCGATGACCAAGTCGCTGAGGAGAGTCTCGACAGCGTACATACTGACGACATCGCTGACGACTTGATCGATGCAAGGGTTCCCCGCATGGTAGCGAACGAGGCAATCACGGATGGAGGGGAAAGGAAGCCAGTCAACGACGGCAGGATAGCTGCATGACAGCTGCAGCAGAGTTGGCCGGTACTGCGGATGGAGCTTGTTGAATGTTTCCTCGCAAGGGCGGATTTTCCACACAGTGATGTCTCGGGTATAATAGAACCTCGTTTTAGTATACCAGAGCATGACATCCTGCCGAGAAATAGTGTGAAATATGGATAGAGCCGAGGTAGTGGCTAGATAAAGCCTAAAGCCCGTTAGCTAAGAAGGACCCTAGCGAGGGACGAGATGACATTGCTGACAATGGTAAAGATAACTGCACCTTGGGTTGTTCTGTCCTGGCTTTGAGCTCGTGTTGTATGAAATCAATGTGGTCAGAGAATGATGAATTTGACTCGACCCAAATCTGGCGCCGCGAGTGGCCCAGGTCCTGGGCAGAAACCAGGGCGTCATTGTAAACTTGAGGCCCCATTTGATATTCGAATGACCAAATGTTTGGTATTTGTTGTGTCATTCCACAGGCGATCATGGGTCCTCCGAGGTCGGATGTAGGTGGGAGGTCAGCTTCGAGGCATGGGTTTGGCTCGTCTGGCTGCACTGGCTGCACTGTCTGCTCCTAGGTAGCCATTTAGTTATGACAAACTTTACGCACACAAATAGCCAAATTCGCAGAACATACCGATGCATCATTTTGAGAAATTGGTCGGAGATCTGCCGACGTGGGCTGATCGTCCACAATGGGTTGAGAAGCAGAGACGTCATCATCAGGGGAGTTTGCTCTCGAGACTTCATCATTTGCGTCTTCATGTCTCGGAGCCGTGTTTAAAACCAGAGCTTGGACGCCAGAGAGTAAGCTATTGAGCTTGGCGTGCGCTTCCGCGAGTTGCTCCCGGAGAGCTGTATTCTCACGTCTCAATTTAGCCAAAGCTTCGGTCTCATTTGTGTGATTGTTATCCGCTCGTTCGCGGAGCTCGCGGATCAGGTCATCCCTGCGTCGGCGGAATGCCTGTTGCGACAAGCGATTGCGCAGTTTCCTAGGTCGGAGTGTTAGTTTGCAATGGCGCGGAAGCCACTCTTTTTGAGAACGAACTTTATGTCCTGAGAGGTTGCGGTGCCGTTTGCCTTCTTGCCCATCGCATCTATACACAGCTTGTCAAAGACCTCAGGTGGGGTGATACGGAAGAGGAGGTAATGTCGATAATTCCTCCTGGAAACGTATGACTACTGTTCCAATGACTAATTCCCCACACGAAACATTTCTTCCTCCCACCACGTGTCCCTTGTCAAAGTTCAACCTAAATACCTTTTATTGGCCGTGATCGAATACGGTATGCTGCGAGATAGACTTAGTCTTATTTTACCGGGGATCAATGCATTTTGTTTTCAAAGAAGAAGCCCCAAGCCGTTCTTCGACAGCCATCAATTCCCCCAAGCCAGCCCGCATCTCCGACAGGAAAGCTTCAGACAACATCTTCAAAGGCCGTCGGGGGCTGCCTCCGTAGCCGAACAGGTCGTTCAGCGCGGCTTTTGTACCCGATATCCCTCGCGCGGTATGTTCCCAGTCGCCTTTGGCCAGAATGGCCTGCATCTCTCTCGCTTCCTCCACTAGGCCCTCTTGCCACAAATCGAAAACTTGGACGCAGGTCCGCGGGGTAACGTTTGCACCGCCTGCAATGACACCAGTGGCACCTGCCACAAGAGCAGGGAGGATGAAGTCTGCCAAGCCACCAAAGAGGGCGTAAGACTGGCGGGACTTCATCGCCGTGGAGACGCGACTTAGTTTACCAGTATCACCACAGGTGAACTTCGTCCCCGCAACGTTGGGGTGCTGAGAGATGCGGCTTAGAAGGCCTGAGTCCATCTCGATGCCAGCAGATACGGCAGGAAAGCTATAGAGAATAATCGGAATCGGGGAGTGATCCGCGACGTCGGTAAAGAAACTCTCAATGACTTCAGGGCTCATGCCTTTGCTGAAGTAGGATGGCGGTAGAACAAGGGCGTAGTCAGTACCAGCTCGGCTGGCCTCGTTGCAGAGATGAACGGTTCCTCGAACGGAGTGTTCGGAGCAGCCAGCAATGATAGGCGTCTGCTGCTTTCCAATGCTGTCGAGGGCATTACGGGTTTCACGGATGATGGTGTTCCGCTCCTCGATAGAAAGGTGAGGTGCCTCGCCGTTGGAACCCATGACCACAAAACCAACGATCCCCGCTTCAGAGAGGCGGATAGTATATTGACGCTGAGTTTGCGTATCGATGCTTTCGGTTGTCTTGTCAAAGAAGGACATGCTCGCGGCGAAGATGCCGCGAGGCAACGCCCGTGCAGCGCGTTCCATGCTGTAGTCTGTGTAATTCGAAAAACAACGGATACTGGGAGATGACGAAGAAGAATCCGAACGTCACCATCTAGTATATATTCGTGGCTAGTAGTATCGTTCATGAGGGAATTCGTAAGCGACCTGAGTATGTCACTGACTGATGAGCAAATCTCACCTAGTTTTAGCTAGCACCGCACAATTCACCTCCTCTTGCGCACGTTAGTCATTGCAGCCGTACGTAAGTCCGACTACCGATTGTCGTTCTACGAATAACGCTCGCGAAGTGGTCAGCGTTGCCAATGTCCTTTACTATGGATCACACCGTCACTTTCAAATTACGTTAGTCATTCAAGCAGTACGTAAGTCCAATGATTGTCATGCTTGCCAAGCACTAGCTCTAGCACCCCGTCCCATACTTTCGATCCCCGTCTAGCTTCAAATATGGTACCCTAATCTAGCTCTACAAACTTGTCAAATTAATTCTCTACCAGTTTATACGTTGTCAAGTGCCAACTCTGACTCACTAGGCGAATTCAATGTTAACGATGCCTCTCTCGACCCGAGCCAAATCTGCCGAAAACGCAAGCGACGGCTTGCACATCTGGAAAGCTGTGGATGATCTCTTTCATCCTACTGCCAACCCTACGGGCTTTGCGACATTAGGCGTCTCGGAGAACACGCTGATGTCCCGAGAGCTATCAGAGCATCTGCACCGGAACTTCAAGCTCCCAAGTCATTCACTCACCTATGGAGATGGCATGACTGGATCCAAGAGGATCAAAGCGGCATTAGCTACATTCCTCAACCGTCACTTGCACCCCTCAAAGCCCCTTGAGTCAGCGCATTTTACAATCACAAACGGCTGCAGCTCTGCGATTGAGCACCTTGCCTGGGCTGTAGCAAACCCCGGCGACGCCTTTTTGCTTGGCCGGCCTTACTACAATACCTTTCTCCCAGATCTTATTCTCAGAACTGGTTGCAAGGTCATTCCGGTGGCCTTTGACAACACCGATCCCATAGCCCCTGGGGCAGTTGGTCATTACAAGCGTGCCCTTGAATCAGCAGCCGCAGAGGGCCAGCGAGTCGCAGGTCTCATCATATCGAACCCACATAATCCTCTCGGGAGATGCTACTCTCGCGCCAGCCTCCTCAGCCTTATGAGATTTTGCTCCGAGAACGATATGCACTTCATCAGCGACCAAGTATACGCCTTGTCAGCCTGGGAAAACAAAGTGGACCATGAGTCCGAATCAGCGCTTTTCGAATCGTGTCTATCACTCAACACAGACGGCGTACTCGCTCCCGACCGGATCTATACAATCTGGGGTATGTCGAAAGACTTTGGCGCGAACGGACTGCGGATCGGGGCTGTCATCTCCCAATCAAATCCGGCTCTGCACAAAGCTTTAGTGGCTGTAGCTCTTTATAGCTCCCCATCTTCTGCGTCTGATCATATTGCAGCGAATATCCTCGAAGATGAGAAATGGTCAGACTCTTTCATCCAAGAAAACAGGACCAGGCTTGCTAGCAGGTACCAGCTTATCGTACGCTGGGCGAATAGCTACGGTATTCCCTACGCACCCGGCACGAACGCGGCGTTCTTCCTATGGGCTGATCTCGGGAGTGTTTGGAAGAGGCACAATCCTGGGACTGTAACCGATAAGGAGCTAGATGATATCCTCATAAAGCTCTTCTTGAGCCAGAAGGTCTACGTTTCTTCCGGAAAAGACTTCGGGTCTGAGCGTGCTGGATGGTTCCGTATTGTGTTCTCTCAGGATGAAGTTCAGCTACTGACTGGACTGGAACGGGTCGCTGCTGCTCTCAAGTCTAGAGTAACAGTAAACGTATAGTTTTGAAATCAATTGAAAGATTTCACACATTTGCAACGTCACGCTGATGTTACGTTCGTATTAATCATGCTATACGGGGTGCGCATCATTCCCTGGTCAAGTAGTCTCTCAAAACTTTTCCGATCCCAGTCGCGCCCCTCGCCGTCGCCAGGCCACCCCGCCTTCTTCATCTTCCTGGCCATTTTATTGTGGCTAAAGTCGTCTTCGCGGTCCGAATCAGAGTCAGGCTCGGACTCATACTCCCAGTTCATGTTTCTTCTCATCACGGACATGTTCGACGGCCCGAGGCCGATCCAGCCGAGCTCTCGGTCCGCTCCTTGCAAAGCGCGAAGAATTCAGCGGGCTCGTGCACATTGATTCCAGCGAGCCGCCACTCATTCGCCGGGTCGCCGCGAAACCGCTCCAGGGTGCTGTTCAGCACGGGAGCAGGCTCGTCATGTCCCCCGGTCGGTTCTCCCCAGTATATATAACTGTCGGCGGTGTCCAGTATGACCTCGTATCCATTTCGGCCCCTGCAGATAGCGACTACGGCGCACGAGGGCGGGAGAGGCGGGTCCTGACCAGTGATGGGCGTGACCAGGCCTTCAATGCAGTCCTCGCGGATCTTCTTTTGCAAGTCCTCGCTACGATAGTCAGTGACGGGAGTATCTTTCATGAGAAACGGGGCCAGGGCGAGGCTGTTGCTGGGAGAGTCAATGTAGGTGATGCAGCGAAGAAGGTCAAGAACAGTGTCGCTTCTCTTGAGGGGGGCCAGGGGTTCTTGGTTGATCGAAGTCCAGCCGCCGGACGGCGCCTGCGAGACCGTAGCGTTCCAAAAGACGCGGTTGCAGAAGTTGTAGTAGTCTGTTAAGAGACGCACGAATTCGTCTCGGTCGTACGCAATGACTGGGAACTGGCGGCCGTTGCAAGTGCAGAGTTTTGGTGGTGGACTGAAGAGGCCTGGGATCGGTTGACATTGGGATTGATCGTGCTCAACCATAGGCTGGGGGCTTTCATAGGTTGGTAGACGATATGTGGATTAGGCTAAGCCGAACCCGGGTCGCAAGATACGAGGGCGGGAGAAGACATGTAAGCCCTCATCAGGGGTTCTTCCATGCCAACTCTAGATGATGTATCCTGATACATCACAGGGTTCCATGCCTAGAGACACCGCTGGCTAAGGCATCAATGCTAAACAGCGTGCATACTGACTAGATTCTCTTATATCTAAGAGTCTTGCGAATACGGAGGGATACGTATGCGTTCCTAAGATACTTTCCGGTGTCCTTGATGGTATCGTGTGAAGTTTGCATTTTACAGTCGCTGAAGTGATACAGCTACTGTTGCGCTGCGTAGGTACCCGATGAGGATCTTCAATGGTAATAGGTCACACCCTGTCTAGAATGGTCTTGGTACTGAGGTCGGACTGCCTGCCAAAAGTCATGCAACTAGAAATATCATATTGAGAATGAGTTTTGCTAACCGGGCAGTGTCAGTTGGCTATCCAGGCAATGTTCAACGCACATAACCCCTTACCTAGTATTTTAAAGCCATTGAATCTTTCTCGCTTTTATGGTTGTTAATCGTCGTCGTCTACATGTATCGTCTTCGTCTATGGTTAGATCGAAGTATAAGTATACTACGATTAAAGTCACAGGAGGCACTGCCTAGATAGCTAACTGAGACTGCCCGACTAGGAAAGCTCTTGACAATAAATAAATGTACGTAACTTTCGTCTATGCGATAGTGAGCTGCAGGTAAAGATAAGCAGCCTTGTTAATTGAACGTATAACTCCGACTAGCGCTAGCGAGAAAGCCCGTAGCTATTTAATGTTTGAGTTGCACTTTAGCCTTGTATTTAAATCCTAACTAGATTGAACATCAAGCTCGCTAAAGTCCCGGCTTCTCTACACAACCATCAATACCACCGGTCCTACGTAGTTGCATTTGAAATTGTAAATCTTGAGCTGGCAGTCTAATGTAGACCTCCATTCCAGATCATTTTGCTCACTAAAGATGAACATAAGTTTCCTTCACTAATCGTAGGACTATTTGTTGTGATGCCCTCAAGCATCTGAGGCAGCCTCACGCCTAGAGGAAGGTGTGAGGTAACCTATATCTAACCTACTTCTTTAGACTAATAATATTCTAGTACGTTAGGATCTATTCTTTAAAAAGACTTTTTATATTAAACTCTAATTTAGAAGGAATTAAGTTATTTTATTCTTATAGATATTATATGTACGTTATAGCTAGTTTATAATAGTTATAAGCTTAACTTATATTATACTTCTAAACTACTATCTATAAAATAAACTATAACTTTATTTAATTTATTTTATATCTATTATATTCTACTTTAATTTTTAAACTTAGTTCTTATAATTATCTTTAACCTATAGTATACTTCTAATATAATAATAACTACTAATTTAAGTACTTCTTATAAATTTATTTCTTATTATAACTTTTTAGTTTAATATATTACTTTTTAAATAGAAATAAAAGCTAAGGATATTTAGAAATATATTAACTTAGATAATACTTTTAGTACTTCTTTTAACCTAAATAAAGTTAAAAATATACTTTTACTTAATAATTAGATTTAGAAAGAGAATAAGAAGTAATATAAGTATTATAAAGTAAAGTAAGAAGCTTATAATAAGATAGTTATTTTATATATTCTTACTACTCTAAACGTATAAGAAGCTATAATAAGAGGTAATACTAACTAAGATAAAAACTCTAAAGAAGAGGAATTTAAAGAAACTACTAATAACTTACTACTACTTATATTAGTTATACCTACCTTTCTTATTAAGAGATCTATAAGTATCTTTAAACTTTATACCTTATACCTCACTATATATACTACTTATAAAGTAAAGTATATATAGAAGGAGTAAGTATATAAAGCTTTAGATAAGTAAGTTAAAAATACTATTTTAGAAGAGATCTTTATATTTACCTAAGTAGAGCTCTTAGAGAAAGGAGATTATACTTTTTATATTTTAATCTATATTCTAAAGTAATATTACGTTCTAAGTAACTTAAGTAACTTTACTATAATCTATAAGAAATATACTATAGTCTTAGATTAAGTAGCTTTTATTATTAACTTTAATACTTAGATTAAAGACTTCTAAAGTATATTTTTTAAAGCTTCTTAGTATAAGCTACTTAAAGTATAGAGAACCTTTATGTTAAAAACCTTCTTCTAAGTGATTTAGCGCTATTTTACTCCTTCTTAAGCTAATCTAAAACTTATTAATATTATTAAGTAAGAACGTTTTAGCGCTAAGATCTAAAGCGTAACTTAGTATATTAATATGTTTAAAGACCTTCTTTATAAAGATATAATAGGAACTTATTTAAAAGGTTATATTAATAGAGTTTTTATAATATTAGTAGGATAATTTAATAATATAATCTCTAGTAACTTTACTTTAAAAAAGTTTTTATAAAGTAAGTTAGCTTTATATTATATTTATAGAAAAGACTATAAGTAGACCTTATCTACCTATAACTACTTTAAGTTTACTTTTATAAATAAAGGGGTTAATATAAGTTCTAAAGAAGTAACTTAGATTTACTTTAGAATTAATAAACTAAAGTACTTTAAACTTTATACTAAGATAGCTTATAAGGGGTAGTTTACTATAAAGAACTTTAGCTCTCTTAGACCTATTAATAATAAGAATTAGAATAAGAAAGGATTACTTAAGAATAACTCTAGTAGAGTGAAAAGGTTAACTACTACCTCTACTTCTAAAATAAACCTTCCCTCTAATATAGTAACTTATATTATTACTAAGGATATTATTACTATAATTAGGATAGAGGAAGTAAGGATCTTTACGTTAGAACCTAAACTTAATAAGACCTATATAACTTATACTTAAGGTTTAAAAGTCTTCTTAAGTAGTATAATATTAAATAACTATAGCGCCTTCTACTTAGTTAATAATATTTCCCTCTTTAAGGAAAGCTCTATTATCTATAAAGTAAAGAAGTAAGTTAAAATAAGTATAACTTTATATCCTATTATAGTAAGAAGTATAAAAGTCCTTTATAATATCTTAAATAAAGTAAATAGACTTTAAGACCTAACACTTTAGAACGTTACTTTTATAGATAACTTCTATATTAATATTATCTTAGAATACTTATTATATAAGATAGGTATTTAGTATTTAGGTTTTAATAATACTCTTTATATTAGAGATTATAAGGATAGTATAGAAGTAAAGAAACTTTTAAAAAAAAGTAATATTACTTTTATAAATTACTAACTTTATTTCTTATATTTTAGTTTTAAACGTATTCTTTCTAGTAATACTTTAATAATAAGTCTATTTACTCTTATAATAACTTATATAAAGCGATATACTTAGGAACCTATCTAAACTTATACTAATATTATAGAAATATAGTACCTTCACTCTAGTTATCTTAATCTAAGAGTATTTAAGAAACTTATTCTTAACGTTTAGAAGGTAAAGATCTAAAGTATATTACGTCTTAAATACTAATATTATATAATAATATATATAAAGTAAGTTATATTATAATATACCTTAGAATAAAAAGCGATATAACTTTTATATAGGATCTTATAAGACCTATTTAACTACTTAATAAGTTTTAATATAAATAAATAGCTTTTAGTTATTAAAGATAAGTATATAAGTTAACTCTTTATATTCCTATATATAAATAAAACCTAATACTTAGTTTTTATTATTATTTAAACGTTTAAATACTAGGTATAGAGATAATATAGCTTTATATTATATAAGATTAGATAAAATAGTAAGCGCGCTATAATTATAATTAATAAACTATTAGAGTTTTAAATCTAAGCGTTAGAAATAAGGATTAAAGTTAAATAAGCTCCTTTATATACTAAGGAGCTAAATAGAGGAGTAGAGCAAGTAGGTTAGGAACTAATTATAAAGGCTATTATAATACTTTAAGTAGTAAGCCTTCTATTTACTTTATAGGTTAAAGTAGTATAAGCTATAACGTTCTTTTATAATATAAGCCCTTATTAATATTATAGCTAGCTTTTACTAATCTAAGTTAAAGAAAACTAGTTAAAGGATTATATTAACTACTATAAACCTACTTATAAAGTAAACCTCTTAATTAATTCTTACTTTTAATAGGGAGAGGTTTATATATATAGTTATAAAGTATACCCCTTTAAGAAAGAATATAAAGTAAATAAGAATAAATATAACTTTAAAGTTAAGATATAAAGGTATATTAAATACTTAGTAAGGTATATAGTAAACTTATATAACCTCTATAAAGTCTAGATACTCTTATTTTAAGAAGTTATTATTATATAAAATATAACTTTTAATAAGAAGATATTCTACTTAAAAGATAATATAAAGATAGTAATTTAAAGTAAAGAGGTTTACTTAGTTACTAATAAGATATAAGAACTAATATCCTTTATACCTCTAGAGCTATAGCTTCTAAGAGTATAAGATAAAGTTAATATTATATTAATAATAGATAATAAAACGCTATTATTATACTTTTTCTTATTAAGAGAACCTTAGATAGTTAATAATAAGTAAAAGAGATAGATACTAACTTTTAAGTTAAATTTAAACCTTATTAAGAAGTAGATAGTAATAAACTTAATACTACTATTAAACTTTATTTAAAATAATAAAGTAGTAGAAGAGACTTAAGATACTAATAGGGATATAACCTCTATTAAAAATATAATCCTAGATAAGATATATATTTAGATAGATACCTCTCCTTTATAAAATCTAGACGTAGAGGATATTAATATATAACTACTCTTATAAAGTAATTCTCTTACTTAGCTAGTATAGCTATACTTAAAAACTAAAGAAGAGAATACTACTAAAGAGGAGTTAGAATAGGTATATAACTATACTAACTTAAACTAATTTAAAATTATAAAATTAAAGTAATCTCTTTATTTTAGAATATATTTTATATTCCTCTAAATAGAGTAAAACTAAGATACTTTCTTTGAAATATATATACTAAAGTAATAAAAAGTATTTAAAGAAGTAGACTAAAGATACTACTTATTCTACTACTTTATCTTTACTTTAGTTTACTAAATAAAGCTAAAGTATATATCTATAATATTAAGTAGAAAAATCTATATTAACTAGTTTATTAAACTACCTAAAATATAAAGAGATATCTAATATATATTAAAGCTACTCTACTTCTACTTTATTAAAGTATATAATATTAAGATTAATAAACTTAAGGAAATAAATATCTAAAATATTATAGATAAGTTAAAAGTAAAGAATAAACTAATACCTCTAAAGTAAGTATTTATATATAAACTAGATTAATATAGATATCTTAACTACTATAAAGCTAGAATTTATATCTAAGGTAACTTCTAAAAAAAGTACCTTTTAGAATAAACTTATATTATAACCTTTATTATAAAAACTTTTAAAGTTATAATAGCTTTAGTAGTATAATTTAACCTTAAAATTTACTAATTTAATATTATTAATATATTTTTAAACGCTATATATAGGTTAAATAACCTACTTATTACTTATTACTTACTAAATAGCTTTAAGAAGGATAAAAAAAGTTATTAAGCTTTAATATACTTTATATAGCTTTTATAATACTCCTTTACTTTAGTATAAAGAATTCTTAAGTACCTTTCTTTACTTTAAACTATATTTAATAAGTAAAGATTTATACTTCTTCTAGTTTTACGATAAGAAAGTCTTTATACTCTTTTATATTAATAATATCTTTATCTTATATTATAAGGATTATATAAAGGAAGTAGAAAAAGTTATAAAAAGGATTAAAGAGAAGTATAAGCTAAAAGACTAAAGGTTAGCTAAATAATACCTAAGAATTAAGATTACTTATAATTAAATAATATAAAGAATTTATTTCTTATATAATTAGTATATTAAATAAATAGTAAAGAGGTTTAATCTTATTAATTCTAGAGTACTAATTATACCTCTTCCCTTTACTTTACTTAGAAAGTTTAATAGAGAAGTAAATATATAATAAGTCCTCTTATATTAAGAGAAGATTAGATTAATTCTCTATATTATAATTATAATATAGCTAGATATTATATTTACTTATACTTTACTATTATAATTTCTAATAAACCTATCTTTAAAATACTATTAAGCTATAAATTAAGTAATTTAATACTTATATTATATTTAATACTTTACGATTTACTTTAGTATCTTAGGAAGTAAAGTAGCCTAAATATTATTAATTATAAGTAATATATCCTTTACTAATAATAAAGAAATATAAAGGTTATCTTAAAGGTTTATAATATCTTTCTTTAGAGGTTTAATTTAATAGAAAGCTATATATTAAAGTATAATAACTATATTAACTATAGAAGCTAAGCTTCTAAGTTTAAAGTATATTATAAAAGAAATAATAGTTCTTAAGTAACTCTTTATAAACCTTAAATTTAGCCTTAGAGATATATAGAAGATCTATTATAATAATTAGTAAATAATTTAACTAGTAATAAGCGAAAAGGAATATATTTTAACTTATCTCTACTATATAGATATTTAAAATTTATAGCTTCGCTAAGAATATACTAAGTAATTATTTTAAGTAGTTTATCTTCTAACTAATAAAATACTAGCTAATAGCTTTATAAAAACCCTTTCTTATATAAAGTTTAAATAGTTTAAAATACTTCTAAACCTTTAAGATATATTATAAATAGTAAAGTAAAGTAAAGAAGAAAAGATAAGTAATAAGTAAAGCTTATAAGCTAAATATATTAATTAAAAATAGCCTAATAACTAGGAAGTATATAGCCTTCTTAAGAGCTTAAAACACCTAAACCTTATAGGGTACTAAGCGATATAAAAGCTACGTTTTATTTATATCCTTAGAAAGTAGATATATAGTTATCTATAAGGACTTTATATATAAGCTTTATCTCCTTAAGGAAATATCTACTAATAAAGCTATTAATAGTAGCATAAATACTAGCTACCTTAGAAATAGAGGGAGTTACCTTAGAGGATAGGCTAGTATATAAACTACTAGAAACTAGCGTATCCTCTATAGTAATCTTAACTAATAAGGTAATAGCTAGTACTAGAAGAAAAGCTATAGTCTTAGCTACTACTTTATTACTACTTTTACCTTTAGCTTTAGCTTTAGCTTCTACTTTAGCCTTAACTTTAGCTTTAGCTATAGCCTTTATAGCTTTAGCCTCTACCTTAGCTTTAGCTTTAGCCTTCACCTTAGCCTTATTATAAGCCTCAAAAGCCTCTTAGAGCGTAGTTCTCTTAAGACTATAGATTTAGTAAATAGTTAGCTAAGCGAATAGCAATATAAAGATTATAAGATAGTATATATAAACTTATCTATACTATTACGTAAAGCTTAAAGGAATTAAAGCTTTAGTTTAGAAATAAGTAGTAGTATAGGTTTATATAGCTTCTTTTTCTCCTTATAAGGAGTATATTTACCCCTTTACTTTATATTAAGTATATATATACTAGATAATATACCTATTTAAACGTTTTATACATAAAGTAAGTAAATTATATCGCTTAGTAGTAGTAACTACTCTTCCTCCTAACTTTTAGCTTTTAAGGCCTCTACTTCTACTTAAAAGTTAGTAAATAATATAATAACTTAACTAGAAATATAGATTAAAGATATACTCTACTTACGCTTTTAGCGTAGCTTATAAGTAGATAGAGGAGTAGGAGTTATAAACTCTAAATTATACCCCTCTTTAGCTCTTCTACCCCCTATAAGCTTCTTACCTTTATTAAACTTATTAGTCTTAACTTCTATAAAATAACTTAAGTTAGTAACTAATTTATAAGATTAGTAAAGTAAAGTAAAGACTTTATAATAAAAAGAAGATTTTAAAGGATTAGAAATAGAGGATAAAATAACTTACTCTTAAACTTAAAGCTTTTAAACTTAGGAGTAAGCGTAAGAAGAGTATTACTACTTTCTTCTCTTTCTCCTTCTCTCTCCTTCTACTTCTTATTAGTAAAGGTAGTTCTCGCTTTAGCTATTAAAGCTATATACTTAGCCTTAGTTTTCTTAGGAGGTATCTAAATAATATAGTTAGTATTAAATATAGAATTATAAGTAAAAAAAAAGTATTATAATTATAGTATAAGTATACGCACGTATAAAGAAGTAAAGTAGGCGATATATATATTAGTAGTAATATAGATAGGGAAAGAAAATCAAAAAGTAGAGATAGTATAAGAGATATTATTATTACTACTACTTTACTACTTTATTAACTACTTTAACCTCTTTACTTAAGTTAATAAAAAACTTCTATTTCTACTAAGTAAAGTAGTAATATTAATTACTACTTTAGTACTTATAATCTTAATTATAATAGAAAGTATATAAAGGGAAAGACCTTTTTTTTTTTTATAACTTAATAATAAAGCTATAAAGTTATCTCTTTTATTAGTTTCTTTTATTAATTACTTCCTTTTATATCTATTTATAGCGCTTTATATATATATTTAGTTTTAGTAATATTAATTATATAAGATAAAGGTTTTTAAGCTCTTTTAAGCTTAAAGAGGTATATTATAATACTTTTAAGTATCTAAAGTAACTTTATACCTAGAAGAAAGTATAAAATAACCTATATCTAATTTACTTCTTTAAACCGATAATATTCTAGCGTATTAAGATCTATTCTTTAAAAAAACCTTTCGCGTTAGACTCTAATTTAGAAGGAATTAAGCCGTTTTATTCTCACAGATGCTATATATGCGTTATAGCTAGTTTACAACACTATTTAATCAAGAATTCAGCAAGAGCCTAGAGGGTAGAGTTGTCAAACTAAGAAGCATCCTAAATAGTAGTAACCTCAGTGATGAAGCCCTCAAGGTTAAGCAGAAGAGCTGTGATTCCGTTGTCAGCCCCGCTTCCAGAACGACCTTTCCACTCATAGGCTCCACCCACGGCACTTCCAACAACGTGGCGGACGGCAGCACCAGAACCATAGGGCAAAGTGGGCAGAGCTCTGTTCAGGTATCTTTCAATAGCCGCTTTGCCTTCAATGCGTGTGCGAGTGGTAAAGTCCTGTAGGACAGCATCAAAAGTCAGAAGGTCAGCCACGGCGGTGACATTACCCCCGGTGAGAGCTGCGTGGAGCTCATCTGCAGCGTGTTGGATACTCTCATTGGGTTGAGATGCTACACGCGATTCGGCGAAATCGGTGGGGAACTGGTCATCAGGCACGCGGTACGCCGAAACAGGGTTGAGGCGTGAGTCCCAGTAGTCGACCTGGCGCAAGACCTTGCCGTCGCGGAAGTCCAACGCAGCGATCAAGCGCATTTCCGCTCCAAAGACAGCCGGAGTGTCGACAAAAGTGACCACAGCGCTGTTGGCATCGCCAACGATTCGCAGTGGGTAGGACTTAGCATCCGCGGTCCAACCGGCAACAACGGGTTCGAAGGTTGCTAGAAGATCTGGCTGGGAAAAGAAGGTGCCCAAGGTTGCGTCGACATAGACTCCTTCGGTGGCGTCAAAGTAGCCGATCCAGCGCTGAACGTCGTGGAGACTCTTTGCTGTAAAGTACTCTTGGACGATGTTAACGGCATCGGCAGTTGCGTGGCGCGTGTCGGCAATGTCGGGATAAACAGCATCCGACTGGCGGTGAGCGATGGTTGGACTGGCCGCGGAGAGCCCGGCAATCGCAGTCAGGAGGAATGTGAAGAACATCTTGATATGCGTATTATTTCGTGAAGTGCAGTTTTAGGAACTTGAGATGGGTGAAAATTTCAAAGGGTTGTGTTGATCCAATTGTAGCGGACGAGAGGTTGCTTTAATATTTTGACTTGAGGCAAGTCTGATTGACTGTGAAACTGTTGCAACTATCACCTTGCCTGCCAGTCCTCGTCGTCGGACGCATTCTCCTGACCGAGATGCGTATACAGAAGACGAATGCTTTTTTCCTTCCCGACCCGCGCGCGATGCTAACGCCAGACGCCTTTCCGTATTTTGATGCCGCGCGCGACCTTGAGCTTGGTTGAGTCTTTTGTATAGGTATCTGGTCATGCACAGCGTCTGATGGCGGATATCTTGACTTCCAATTTCCTAATCGAATCGAGCGTGGAGTTTTGCGGCTACGCTCATGCGTTAGTGCCATAATCATCTGGGTTCTAGACCTTGTTTGCACAACTGAAGTTCTTTTTGCCAAGCTCGGCTATAAGATTATCGAAGCTTCTTCAACCATGTTGAGCAGAAAATCCAAGCTTAGCAGCGGGCCGCTTCGGCATCTAGCAACGTCTTGCGACCGAGCGGGCATTTCAACAACCCGACCGAGCGCTCAACGCACGACTCTTGGTTAGCGAGTAGTTGATTGTGATGATTTGAATTTGTTGGACAGGATTGTATTGGTAGTTTGGTGATATAAAGAGCAATGCTAAATAACCCCTTTGATTTTCGTGATCTTCACTGAGTTTGAAGATTATCATTTCACTCCCAACTACTCAGAAGCCGCTTTTGCAGAAGGCAAAAATCATGGTCATCTATCCTTGGATCCTGGCCGCTTTGGCTCTCATCAACCCTCTCGCTGCTATGCCCACTGGCGAACAGCTGGTCAAGAGACAAGCCAATAACACATGTACCCAGCCTTTGGTTCGCAAAGAATGGTAAGTGTTGTATTTTCCCCGCCTGCTTTGTTAAGAGTTTTCTTTTTCCGCACAAGCTCAGCAGTAATTGACCTAGACGCAGGCGCACACTTTCCACGGAAGACAGGAAGTCTTACATTGATGCCGTCAAATGCTTGTACAACAAGCCAGCTGTCAATTCCAAGGATGTCCTTCCTGGAGTGACCAATCGTTATGAAGACTTTGTTGGAGACCATATCCTCCAGGCTTCTGCGAACCACTTTGTGGTAAGACAAACTTATGAATCTAGAGGCTAACGTGCCCTTGTACTAATAGAACGCGTTTTTGTCTAGGGTCACTTTTATCCCTGGCATCGCTTGCTTGTGTGGACCTACGAGCGGGAGCTACGGCTTTGCGGCTACGAAGGAGCGCAGCCATATTGGGACTGGTCTCTGGATGCCACGAGCTACGATGACATGCTCAAGTCCCCGGTTTTTGATCCTGATACAGGTTTCGGCGGGAACGGCGAATGGGTCCCTGGTACACCTGAGAACCCCGAACCTGACATTCCCTTAACCGGCGGCACCCTTGCTTTCAACATGTCTGACCGGACTGGGGGCGGGTGCATCCCAAACGGCCCTTTTGCCAACCTTACCCTCCACATGGGTCCCCAGAATAGCGTTGCGTACAACGAGTGGTGCGTCCGAAGAGACTTCACCCCTAACCAATTTATGAGTCTGGGAAGTGCCGCTTCGGTAGCGCAGGGAATGGCGCAGCCTGACTACGGATTCTTCAGCAAGCTCACTGAAGATACTATTCACGGCGCCGGCCACCAGGGTGTTGGTGGTATGTACGGTGTCTTGAGCGATATCTGGGCCAGTCGTGAGTTGAACCCTTTGATCACAAATATGAATTCGCCTGCTCACAATTCGCAGCTGGTGATCCTCTTTTTTGGCTGCACCACTGCAACATTGACCGATCTTGGTGGTCTTGGCAATCGAAAAATCTGACGGAGCGCCTGCACGACATTTCCGGACCAATCACTCCTTTTGACCATGACAAACGTCTCGGTGGCAATGTTACGCTCGATTTTGAGGTCCGCACCAATTCAACTATCGATGTGACCCTTCCTATCAGGGACCTCATGGATATTGGCAATGACTTTCTTTGCTACACGTACGACTCCCTGTACTAAGGGCAATCGGCTAGCATGAACACAATGGCTTCTTTCACTTTCACCTACAGAAGCTTCGCTGTAAGGTCCTACTCAAAAGCCTTCTCATTCACCCCCTGTATGATATAAGAATGATTAAGAAGCTTCCAGCTTCGGAATTGAAAATCTTAGAGATATCAAATCGCCGTGTTATCTGACCTCAAGCACGCCATCCCAAGGTCGTCCGGGTTCTGCCCTTCCTGAAATTGTCGAATGGCAGTGTCAACATCGTGATTCTATGTAGTCCCCCTATTCAAAGTGTCGTGCAACAGTTTGCCCCTTTGCAAAGATAACAGACTACCCAAAAGAAGTGTGCCAAATTGCAAGAAGGCTGACATTCAGAGTAGACATGTGCAATACTCTGCTCTAGCTAACGCGTCCACTAGTAGTGCCTAGAGGAGAGATCTGAGTTTCTGCATTGTCATTCTGTTAGTTGCCGTTGCTCATGTGATCTCTACATTTGCGAGTACGAATGCGTCTTACGTGCAAGCTTCCAAGCTTTTCGTCTAGCTGTCCTCCCTCATGCGGTGAAAGTAATACGCCGGCGAGCTGCTTCTTCGTGTCCTGAGCCTCCATAACTTGCTTTGGAAGGTCAGCTCGAGTATCATTCAGATAAGGTGGCATTTCAACCGCACCTTTTCGAAGGAGTCTCGCATGTATAGCCTCACTGTTGTCACCTCACGAGTCTGTCCAATCCGATGCACTCGAGCAAGTGCCTGTTCCTCGATATTCGGATTCCTGAAGACGGGTGAGTTCAGGTAGCAAGGCTTTCTTTTCAACTATGCTTACCAGTGCGGTTCCATGAGATATGCTCGGGACGCCTCAGTTAGATAGAGTAAGACTGCCGACGTTAGCTTTGGGTTTGCTGGATAACATTCGCTATAAATGTGTCTCACCCGACTGCGCCACAGGATAGTGTCAACAGCATAACTGAAATTGTTGGGTCTGATCGGAAGTTTTCAACCACAGCTTGTCTATCCTTCTGAGAAACCTTTCCGTCAAAACGCAAGGTACGTATGCCAGCTCTCTGCAATGCATTCTCCGCGATATCCAGTGTCAGTCTCCATGAAGAGAATACGATGCTTTTGGCTATCAGCACATTATCAGCAGTTGGGAGGCTACACGAATGGCATACCTTTTGAGACCGTGAGGCAAGCTTTTGATATCTGCAACTAGGGCCTTCACCTTTGATGAAGAGCCAAGTGATGCGGTTGAAGGCAAAACCGCCGAAGCCAACTCGGGAAGGTCCTCTAGGGTGTTGTTATCAACGGACACTGTTGCCATTGAACAAGTCGGCTTATGTCCGCATGCTAACTTTTGGTGGGCCTTTTTGTGCTTCTTAAAGCATTCGCCACACGCAAACCTCAAGCACTGGAACAGCTGTGGAGTGTTGATGGCGGTATCGGAGTCTTCGAGAAGTGTCTCGGTTAGCTCTAGGACTGAAGAGCAACAAAAGCATATCACCGCGCCCCTCTGCCGCTCCATATTGAAACATTGCTGTGCAATTTCATTCCACTTGACCCCGTCGCTACTTGGCTTTTGATGTCTTGTCTGGTAGCCAAGTCCCAAGTTGCAGAATAGGCGAAGGGACTCGATTTGCTGCAAAGCATTCACGTAGTAACTGCCGCTTTTGGTGATATCTGGACTCGAATCGTTCTGGAGGGCATTATCGATGCTATGAATTGCTTGTTGTCGCATACGGTCATAGATCACTCTCTCTTCGTTCGTAAACTCAACGGCACAGAGCTTGTCGTGCCGTGGGGGTAGGCTGATCGTGGTTTTTGGCCGCCTTAGAAGTAGACAAGAGGATAGATACTGTAGTCTCTTGACGGCCTTTTCGTCCTCGCCTGACTTCCAAAGTCGGGACAGGTCTGCGTCAAACTGCTTCGTATCCGTGTATGGATGCACACGAATAAACTTCACAAGAGTGGCTAAGTCACTCAGCCTATTCTGAATGGGTGTACCTGTCACAGCCCATCGAGACCTGGCATCGAGAGCGCATACCGCCCGAGCCATACGTGAATTCTCGTTCCGGATGTAATGTGCTAATTGTGTTAGCAGGCTGCGAATTAATGGCTCCTTCAACTTACCTTCGTCGAGAATTATCCGTCGCCATTTTACGTTGAACAAAACGGAACTACTGGTGCCCATGCCGCCCTTCCACTCGGCCGAGACGGTGTGATATGTTGTTAGAACAATCTTCACCTCGTCCACCTCCCATGAATCTGTAAATCTGGTCTTGCCGTGATGACAGCGATAGGTTAACTGCCCCGCCACCACATGACTACCCAATTGTAAGTTACCCCCCTTTCATGAGAGCAGTAGAACATATACCTGATCAGTTGTTCTTCCCAAGACCCCAGTACTAGGCGAAGTCATTAGCTTTCGAATTAAGCCAGTGAAGCAGCACAGCTCACACGGAGGAGGGATGATGATCAACGTTGCCTTGACATATGGGTCATTATTCGCGTTCCACTCTTGATCAGTGGCGCTGATACCCTCCTCCAGGTCATTAGCAGCAAGCGCGATCATTGTAAGGGTTTTCCCTAAGCCCATGGGGTCTGCGATGATTCCGCCGTAAAATTGAGGTGGCTCCTCCACCTGGTGGGTCTCGGACACCATGTTGACGAACCTAAGAGATGAATGGTTAGTGCTCGCATTGCTGTATTTGATAAAGGTACGTTTACAATCTGTTGCCAAGGTTGTTATCAATCTTTCTCCAGACGTCGGCATGGCCATCTTCAATACCCCAGCCTTGCTCTCTGCGGAGCATAAATGTAAGAGCTTGCTTCTGATGTCTATGGAATGCCAGAAAAGGTCAGACGTAAAAATCTTCAACTGGTTCTGAGCCTTCACCCACTTCTTTAGGGGCGATAGGATTGCCTTCGGTTGCCGAGCTTCGTCCAAGATTTGGCGGCTGCTCAAAAGGTCGAGCATATCCAAGCCACCCTTTATGTCTTGAAGCTGGACTTGGCTGGTAGACTGGACAACCACGTCCGCTACCGTCAAACAGGTGCCTAGATCTTCGGACGAGAGCTTATGAGGATTGTAGTACGGGACGTTCCTATGACACACCAACGGATCTTGAAGATACACTTCATATTGTTGGAACCAGTTTCCGACCTCGGTGGTGTCCTCAACGGACCCGTACACGGTGATGGTCAGTCTACATTCCACCTGTTGAAACTTGCTCGACCTTTGAATGCTGTCAATTGCGTCGAAGTAACACATTACGTAGAGGACTAGTTCATCATCATCCAAGAGGTCGTGTATCATCTGCTTTTTCCAAGCCTCTAAAGTAACTGAGCCTTTCAGGTGAGCATCTTCTGCAGCGGAAAATGTATCTTTGGAGTCTAGATGCACCAAAAACGGCGATTTGACAGTCGAAATGTTTCTATTGTCCCATTTCCCTGGAATGGATGGAACCTTCAAAGTCGTGATTAGTTCTTGTGAGCATCGCGTGTTTGTCAACGGCAGGCCTTACTGTACCGAAGCATACAAGACTCTCCTGTTCTGTACTCTCTAACATTCCCACTGGAGATGCCGTTGAAAACTCTTCGTCTGCCGTGGCATCGCATGTCATCTCACAGATACTCATCGGATTATACTTCGCTGGGGTCCCACTCTTAGAAGGAGGTGGTGCAGGGCTAGGTGGCGCATGCCGCTTAAAAAGGTCTTCATATGGAGCTGTGTCTAACTTCTGGTGTTGAATCGGAAATTGCTGGTGCTGAACCGGAAATGTATAGCAGGTAGTCCTTGTAGCAGGTGGTAAGTTCGGTAGAACTTGCCAGTGGTTCGGTGGATATGCTTCGCGTTCGTGGTAATAGCAGGCATCGGTGTCGCGTTGCCGTTGTCTGAATTGATCTGGACTTTGACGCATGTGTGTCTGGCTTTGCCAAGATCCGTTCCAAATTCCATTCTGTCTCCCGAACTCGTCGAAGGCTACGGGCGGACGCGGATGGGCAGCCGTGGTCGGTGAAAGAGCTGTATTCGAGAACAGAGACGTACTTGTGGATATCGTCTGGAAGCTTTGTACCTGTGGTGGCGGGAGAGCCATTTGATGTTCCGGCAGGCGAGCAGGCGAACCGTATTCTACGGAGAATCGTAGGAAATTCGCGTCCACAGATAAGGCTGACCGGCCTTCTCCGGGCGGAGATTGGAGCCGCAACCGTTTCTCGGGGCGCCAGGAAAACGGATCGCGCTCCTGGCTATTCATGGTGTCGTGAATGAAACTGCGCTAAGGTCTTTGGCGTGAGTTGTAGGTTCTTGGTGGTTGAAAAAGCCGAACCTGACAAGTATTTTAGAGTAAAAAAGGTGGAAAGAGCAGATCTCGGGCCTTTCCTATTAGGACATAACTCGCTGCACTGTCGCTTAGCTGAAGCCCTCACCGCTTGCAGTACCCGACCACTCTTGGGCTAAGTCGGCCCACCCCATAACCGAACACACCCCATAACCGAACAGCGTTTTATATGTGATCCTACTAAAATCGATATATATATCTTAAATTAAGTGCTTTATAGATCTATATAAAGAGAGTATATTATATATTTTCTAGTATTTATAATATAGATTTTAAAAAAAAAAACTTAAAATCTATAAGTAGTTATAGAGGAATAAATTATATAATCTCTTTATATAGTAAATACTAGTATTTCTAATTCTAATTCTATAAAATCTACTTACTATATAAACTTAGTTATTAGTCTTTTAAAAATTAAAGAAAAATATAAGAATTATAAAAACTTTAATTATAATTAAAAATCTTAAGTAGTAGTTATTTTATTAACTTAGGTTTTAAAAATAATTCTTTTTAAATTCTAAAAGTCCCTATTTTTAAGTTCTATCTTTATAAAAAGATATTTTATAGTTATAAACTTTAAATAGTATCTTTACTAATATAACTAAGAATCTAGAGAAATATTAAGCTACTTTATATATTTATATACTTAGTAGTTATTTAATAAAGATATAATATTTAAAACTAGAAATATTTAAATAAACTAATAAGTTTTAAGTATTTTAAACTTATTAAAAATATTCTATACTAATGAGAATTTTCTCTATTTAGTTAAGTTATTTTAGAATTTTTATATATTTTATTCTATTTTATTTAATGCTGTTTAGGTATAAGGTATGCTCAGTTATAGGATAGGTCGACTTATATGAACACTTATTAGTGGGGGTAGCGTGTTACAGTTAGCTATCCGATAGTAGGGTTTGCTAATAGAAGTTAGGGATTAATATGTTCTAACAGTATACTAAGGTTGTAGTTTAAGTTATAGGTCGTAAGCTAATAGTAGATTAGGTCTTTAGAAGCTAAGGTGATCAGTCTTAAACTTAATAAGTAATTTATAGTAAAGGTAAGCTAAGAGTATCCTAAGGATAAATACTAAGTTAATTACTAAAGAGCTATAGGAGTCTAACTATAAGCTAAGCTTAGGTTATACTATATATAAGTTCTAAATAATATATTTTACCTATTAAGAAGTAATTATTTAGATATATAAGGTAATTACGATTAGTTAATAAAGTTAACTAATTACTAAACGTTCTACCTTACACTCTACTAATCGCTTCCTTATCTTATCGTTATATAACTTATACTATAGTTCTTCTATGCTAAGTAAGTCTCTGCTATTCCTATAATTCTATAGTATAAATATTCTATCTTAGCTACCTAACGCCTAAGTAGGTTATTTAGCTATTATCCTTATTTTATAGGTTATAATATTAGGTCCCTTTTCTAAAGGTTTTATCCTTAAGACCTAATATAAATAGGTTATTAGTTCTAGGTTAAGGATCTATTAATTATGCTTTTTGATTTACTTATAATACTAACATTATATTAGGTTATATTTAAAAATTAAAATTAGGTTCTACTTCTACTCTTTATTATTATAATTATATACTACGTATTACTAAGTTTAGTTTTATTATCGATATACCTTATTCTTACTATTATTCTATAGGGAAGCGCTATAAGCTGCTTCTAGGTAGTGAGGTTTATAGTAAGTATACTTACTTAGGGTAGTCTTATAATATAGTAGTAGATACTATTTATACTTATATATCCTTAGGTCTTATTATACTTTATAACTAATACTAACTTTATAGTTAATTGCTTACTAAATAAAGCAGCCTGTTTAGAGGATATAGAGGTAGTAGAAGAGGAAGTATTAAGAAAGAAAGTAGCTACCTTACGTGCTACATAGGTTAAGTTAGATAAGTCTATAACGTAGTTAGAGCGTTTGCGTAAGTAGAAGAGAATAGTGTTCTAAAAGGGTTATAAGGTTACTGAGGAAGAATTAGTAGTATCTCTTATATTAGAGGTTTAGTCTATAAGTAGTTTTAGCGCGATAGACCTAGATTCAATCCTTAATTAGAATCCTAGTACTCTAAATTTCTTATTAGGGGAGTCTTAGTTATAATCTAATATTCCTAATTAGACTAATAGTTTTCTTTATTATAGTCTATCTGCTTCTATTAGTAGTCTAATATGTCTATATAGGCGCTTAATCTATTAGTAGCTATTAGTATTTATTTAACTAGTAAGTATTACTAGCGTTAGTATAGTTTCCTATTCTTAGTATTATTACTAGTAGATTATAAGTTCCTCTGTTATATTAGTAATATTTTTAGCTAGTTCCTATATATTATCTTTATATCTATACCCTTTCTATTTAATAAGATATTAGTACTTTTTAGGTTCTTTAAGGTAGTTAATAATATATTTAACTTTATACTTTAGTTTGTTTCCTTTAATGATAATAATATCGTTTGTTTATAATCCTTATAGGGCTAGTTTGAGAAGTAATACGTAGAATACTAGGTGATACTTCATAATATCTAGGAGTTTAAGTTTATAGTTAACTAGTGAAATAACTTATAAGATTTTAAAAAGTTTAAGTTTTTTATAGTTAAGTTTGTTACTTAGTTATTTTATTTTAATATTTCACTATATAAGATAAGTACTATCTCCCTCTTTTAAGGTTAGTCCTTTAATCTTTTGTTTATTGCTAAATTTAGTTATTCTTTATTATATGAAGTTAAGTTCTTTCTATATATTTTCCTAGATATCCTTTATTTATTATATTATAGTAATAGCTTTTACTGTAGCTAGGCTTACTTAAGGTTCTCTATAAGTAGTAGGTTTAAATCTATAATTAAGATAGAAGGGGGATTTCTTAGTGCTTTCTCTTATTACGCTATTATAGGCGAATTAGGTAATAGGTAGTAGTATGACTTAATTATCTTAGTTATAATTAATATAAACGTAGAGGTAGGTTTTAAAGATCTAATTAATTCTTTCTATTTATCTATTAGTTTATAGGTAGAATATAGTAGATATTAATTATTTAATGCTGAAGTGTAATATAATTAACTTCTAAAAGTTAGAAGTGAAGATCTTATCTCTATCTAATATAATTTCTTTAAGTATTCTATAATTAGCAATAATATACTTAAGAAATATATAGGTATATTCTTTAGCGTTACTTACTTCTTTATATAGGATAAAGTAGGTATATTTTATAAGTTGATCTATAATAATGAGAACGCTATTATAGTATACTCTTATGAGGGGTTCTTAAGACTTTAGTAGCTTAACAATAAAGTTAAGTAATATAGATTACTAGGCGGTTTATAGTATAAGTAAAGGTTATAGTATACTATAAAGTTAGTATTAAGTAGGTTTGCTTTTAAGGTAGACCTTATAATCCTTAATTGCTTTTACTATATATTCTCTAGTAACCTTTTCTCTATATTATTATTATAATTATTTCTAGGTCTTTATAACTCCTTAGTAACTATACGTAGGGTATATATAAAATTCTATAATAGCTTTATCGTCTAACTTGCTAGGTAGGCTAGCGTTAAGTTGTCTAGCTATCATTAAAAGCTTAGCTATTAGCATTAAGTCTCTATAGTTATCCTTCTTAAGGATCACTTAGGTTTCTTTAGGTACTAGGATATTATAGTCTAGTCTTTAGCTAAGAGCGTTAGCTCTACTATTATTTAATCCTTTCCTATAGATAATTTAGAAGTTAAATCCTAATAGAAACTCTAACTATCATACTTACTATTTCTCTAGTACTTTTAAGGTTATAAAGTATATAAGGTTCTTATAGTTAAAATATATAAGTACTTTATAGATAGTTCTAGAAAGTTTAGGTCTCTATTCCTTAAAGGCTTTAATAATTACTATAAGTTCTTTATTATAGATTTTATAATTAAGCTTAGGTCCTTTAAGTTTTTTAGAGAAGAAGGCGTAAAAGTATAGGTATCTTTCTATATCCTATTATAATAATTATGCTCTAATTATATAGTCTGACGCGTTAGGTTCTACTTTAAATAGTTTCATAAGGTCTAAAATAAAGAGGACTAGTTCGCTAGTAATAAAGTCTTTAATTTTCTAGAAAGCTGTTTACTATAGTTCTTCCTATTAGAATAGTTCGTTCTTATAGCTGAGGTCTATAAAGGCTATATTAATCTTTCTATAGTTCTTAATAAATTTTCAGTAGAAGTTAATAAAACCTAGAAATCCTTAGACTTCTTTGAGGTTTTTTAGTATTAGCTATTCTTAGATAGCCTTAATCTTATTTTTAGATATACTAACTTCCCCTAGGGTGATAGTAAATCTAAGGTATTCTACTTACTATATATAGAACTTACTTTTCTTAGGTTTAACTAGGAGTTTAGCTTCTTAGAGAGTTTATAAAACGTTATATATATCTTCTTTATATTTCTTAAAAATAGAGGAGAAGATAAAGATATTATCTAAGTAAATAACTATATAGATATTAATATACTATTATAATATAGTGTTAATTATATTCTAGAATGTTATAAGTATGTTAGTAAGACTAAAAGGTATAATAAGGTACTTAAAATATCCTTTTTATATCCTAAAGGCTATTTTCTATTCCTCCCCTTATTTTATTTTAATTAGGTTATAAGCCCCTTTAAAGTTAAAGGCTATAAACTAGTTAGCTCTATAGAGGAGTTATCTTATTTCATCTATAAGGGGTAGTAAGTAGCAATTCTTAATCATTATTTCGTTAAGTATATAATAGTCGACATATAGTCGTAGTTTCCTATTTTTCTTTAATATAAATAGGATTAAGCTTCCTACTAGTAATATTGAGGGTCTAATATAACTTTTTCAGAGGTTTTCTTTAAGGTATTTATCTAAAGCTTCTATTTCTATTAGGTTAAGTCTATAGATCTTATTAAATCATAGTTCCTTTCCTTCTTTAAGGGGAATTTTATAGTTAAAGCTAGTATATTCAGGTAGTCTAGTTTCTAATTTAGCTACAAAGAGTTTCTCATAAACTCTATATTCTTCTAAAATAGATAGAAGCAAATCATTCTTTTATTCTAGATCTTTTATTATTACTAGTCGCGCTATAGCTTCTTTCGCCTTTAGGTAGCATATATATTATTTTACTATTTCTTACTATATTAGCTTATTTAAGGCCTGCTCTTTATAATACTACTTAGAGACTAAGTCGTTATAGTCCTAATAGAGTTAGCTTTTACTCTAATCTATCTATAAGTTGTTTATTTGTAGCTAGGGTAATCCTAGTACTATATCGTATATCCTTATATTAGTAATATTAAATTAGATTCTTTCTTTTCAATCTAAATAGCTTATCTTAAGAGGCGTAATCTTATTATAAATAGTACCTCCTTTATACTTAAATTCTTCTCCTTCTACTATATATAAAGTATATAGTTATTCTTTTCCTCCTTATTATACTTCTAGCCTATTAATAGCTTAGGGAGCGATAAAGTTTACTTTAGCTCTACTATTAATCAGCATAAGTATCGTTTTATTATTAATAGTAACTTTAAGTTCTATATTATTTTTATATCCTTATAACATCTAATAGATAGATCTTTTCCTTATTACCTATTATAATCTATTATTAGTAAGTAAGTCTAGTTTTTTAACTACTTAAGTTATCTAAAGTAAGTAATCTATTTTCCTTCTTATTATACTTTCGTAAAGCTATTCTCTTAGATTTTAACTTAAGGTAGTCTTAGTCTATTCTTTATAATTCTCTAGGCGTATACTTTTTCTTAGTAGTATACTTAGTATTTATCCTATTAGTATTCATCTTATTTTATGTTATTATCATATTAGTATCTTATAAAGAACTAAAGGCTTAGTTAGAAGGTAGTAATCCTTCTATTAAAAGTTATTATTATCTATCTAATTATAATATATATAGTATAGACCTTCTTAATAAGTTTATTATTAAGTCTTCTAAGGTAGAGTTAGTAATTATATTTATCTTCTATATATTCCTTATACTTATTATAGAAACACTAAAGCTAAAAGAGGGTTTAATAAAGTTAGTAGTTACTTCTTAATATAAAGTAATCTTATATATAGCTAAAAAGTATAATTTTAATCTTATTAGTCTACTAAGGTGCTATAAAAGTAGCGCTATTATTCATCTTAGAATAGGTTAATTTCCTAGTACTATAGGAGTTACTTAGTTCTATCTTCCTAATCTTTAGATTCTCCTTTAGAGCTAGAGTTATCTACACTAGGGGTAAACCTATAAGCAATCTCTACTTAAGTGCGTTATTAAGTAATATCGTAAGGTTTATCTAAGTTATAAAGTAAACTTTTACCTTCTCTAAAGGTCTAATTAGTAGTTATACTAAGGAGTTACTGCTCTATTAGAAGATTATATTAGTACTTTAGTTCTTCTTTAGATTTCTCCTTAACTTATTTATTAAGTTCCTAATTAATTTATTTAATCCTTATAGGGTTTCTATATATATATTCATATCGTTCTATATATATAATAATTGCTTTAAACTATTAGTACTAGATAGAGTTATCTAGTTCTTCTTAGATTTTTTAGAGATATATAAGTTAAGTAATCTATAATCACTTAAGTTATTATTTATTATCCTTCTCTAGTTCTTACTTACATATAGCAGGTAGGGTATTAGTAGGTTTAAATCGTTAAATTTATAGTATCTTATTAAGTTACTTAGCTAGCTTCCTAGCAATCTTACTATTACTTCGATATATTATAGCTAAAGTCCTAAAGTAAGTATCTAGACTAGTTATATTATAACTAGACTAGCTAGGGTTACTATCCCTTAGGTAGTACCTTAATATTTCTTTATCTTTAAGATAGATATAATAGTTATTATTATAATATTTAGTCTATAACTAAGATATATATAAAGCTTTTATAATCATATTAACTTATTAAGGTTGTTCTACTACTAGTTTCTAAGGAAGCTTCTTAGGTTGTTTATAATCTTTAGTAATATATCCTTACTTATTATAGTTATAGTATTTAGGGTTCTATAGTTTCTTATCGTTAGGTTTAGTTATTATGCTGAGGTCTATAGGTCTATTATACTATCTATAAGTAGTACTCTAGTAAATATTATTCTAGTTATTATAAGGTCTATTATTATTCTATTAGTTGCTAAACTTATGCTAAGGTTACTATTAGTATTTATATCTAAAGTTAGCTCCCTATCATCTTTCACCTTTTTCCTTTCTTTATTTAAATAGTTAATTATTAATCTTAATAGCTATACTAGTATACTAAAAGAAGTCTTTAGGTTTATCTAGTTTAACTATCTTATCCTTAACATCATCCTTAAGTCCTTAGTAGAACATAAAGATCTTAGTTTCTTTAGTTAGGTCTAGTTAGATACTAAGTTATCTAAAGGTAGCAGCATATTCTTTAGCTAACTTAGTTTGTCGTAGTTATATAAGGTTGCGTTTAGTTTAGCGCTTCTTATCTAGGTCTTAAAAGAGAAATCATAAGGTATCCTTAAATCCTTAAAAACTACTATAGATATTACGTATTTCTATAAAGCATTTATCTAAGGTCTTATATTTAAAGAATTCTTCCTAAATAGGTTTAAACTACTTAAAGGCTTATCTACAAAGGTAAGTAGCTATATAGATAACCTTCTCTATCTAATTAGTAAAGTTACTATAATAGAAGTTATAGTAGGTCTTAATCTAAATTAAGTATAGTTTAAGTTATCTAGTAGTACTATTATAAGTAATTAAGGTACTAAGCTTAAGTTTCTAGTATCCTCTAATAGAGGTAGTAATAATATTAGCAGTAGCCTATAAGGTATTAAGTTCTTCCTAAAGTTTTTAAACCTTTTTGAGATTAATATCTCCTTTAATATCCTTTTCTAGTTTCTTAAAAGCTATAGCTATATTTTAAAGTTATACGTTAAGGTTCTCTATAACTTACTTACTTTTATTCATAAAAGTCTATATTTCCTTAGTTTTAGCTTCTTATTTCTAGATAATATAGTAGAGTTTTTTATATCCTTCCTTAGTAAAAGATCCTTCTCTATCAAAGTTATACTTAAGGTCTAGCATATTATAGTCCTTAATACTAGCAAGTTCCTACGCTAAGCTTTAAGGCTAGTTATACAAGGAGGATAAAGATCCTAAAGTAGGGGATTTAGCTAAAACATAAGAGGATATTTTATCTATACTATTTAGTAGGTATTAATAGTTAACTTACTAAATAGGAGCAATTAAAGTATTATAGTTAGCTATCTAATAGTAGGGTCTACTAATAGAAGTTAGGGATTAATACGTTCTAATAGTACGCTAAAGTTATAGTCTAAGTTATAGGTTATAAGCTAATAGTAGATTAGGTCTTTAGAGGCTAAAGTGATTAATCTTAGACTTAATAAGTAATTTGTAGTAAAGATAAGCTAAAAGTATCCTAAAGATAAATACTAAGTTAATTACTAAAGAGCTATAGGAGTCTAACTATAAGCTAAGCTTAGGTTATACTATATATAAGTTCTAAACAATATGTTTTACTTATTAGGAGGTGATTACTTAGACGTATAAAGTAATTATAATTAGTTAGTAAAGCTAACTAATTACTAAGCGTTCTACCCTATACTCTACTAATCGCTTCCTTATCTTATCGTTACATAACTTATACTATAGTTCTTCTATGCTAAGTAAGTCCCTACTATTCCTATGATTCTATAGTATAAATGTTCTATCCTAGCTGCCCAACGCCTAAGTAGGTCGTTCAGCTGTTATCCTTGTTTTACAGGTCGTAACATGGCGGTGCTCTAGAGCAATGCCGGGGCAGAGGGAAGAAACTTACATCCAACAGGTGCTAATGCAACTCGGGTCGCATGCATCGTCGGCCACGCATGACTGCTGCAAATTTATTGGCTGTTTGTGTGAAAGCGGACACATCCATTCACCACAGCCTGCTTGTTGATTTATGTACCATAACCCGCCCAGTCTGCCTTGCCAGCGCAGCAGGTGGCGCATCGCCCTAACGCGATATGATTGAAACAGAGAGGGGCACAGCCTGATCCAAACAAAACCCCTCTGGCCGCCAAACACGCTTGGTGTCCTCACCTTTTTTTGTCGCGAGCACACTAGACAAACAACGCTACGCCAATATACACATGCATTTCCATGCCACAATAGGAGCATCCAGTTGAGTCGTACAAGATGCCCCGTCGACCTCCCCCTGCGGCAGGCCCTGCCATGAAGAAGATGGAGAAAGCTTTCAACGATCTCGCCAACACGATCATACCTCAAGATTCTTGTAACTTCCAACGCACAAGCCTTGAAGATGTACGACAAGCTGCGTTGGATATCGAAAGGGAGCTGGCGTCTCGTCAGTCTCTCAGGAATATGCGTAGGCTGATGCCACTATTCAGTGGCCTTGAACATTACGCCGCGACAATGGGCGTTGTTTGTAATGGCACTCCATTCCTACCTTGGGTTTGGGCGCCAATCACTTTGATTCTGAGGATCGCCTCAGAATACGTGGAAGCATTTGAGCAAATTATCAAGGGCTATTCTCGAATTGCGGGCTCGCTAAAACGGTTCGAAATCCTGGGAAAGGCTTTTTCAGACAACCCTGAGTTCGGATTCACTTTAGCCACCTTCTACGAAGACATCCTCGAGTTTCATGGGCATGCATACAAGTTTGTTCGTCGCAACGGTAGGTTGTTCTGTGACAGCTTTTGAGAAGTGTGGATCCTCTAACCTGCACCTGCGTAGGCTGGAGAATACTGTTCTTGACATCATGGGGGCGATTTCAGAGACGCTTTGAAAGCATTCTCGAGAATCTGGAACGACATGGAGCTCTCATTGATCAAGAGGCCAATGCACGCAATATTGCGGAAGCCCGAGAAATGCGCCATGACCTTCGTTCGTGGAGGGAGGAAACACTTTCCAATCTCAGCCAGCAGGAAGACATACAGTTCGAAAAGCAGTATCAGTCCATTCTGTCATGGCTGAAGAGAGATCCAAGCGATCAGCTAGCGATTATGGACACGATTACGACCGAGATATCCAAATATCCAGACGTATACATCTGCATTAGAGATTGTGCGAAGGTCAAGGCATGGCTTCAACGAAACACAGCTGCGTCACTGCTGTGGGTTCAAGGGATACCAGGTTGTGGGAAAACCTTCATCGCCGCGCAATTGATCAGATACCTCAAGATTGCGAAAATGCCCCTCCTTTCCCATTTTTGCTCCTACTCATACGCAACCTCTTTAGCCTACGATCAGATGCTCCGATCCTTGATCTCTCAGGTAGTCATGGGTGACAAAGATCTCGTCGCCTTCGTCTGCAACGACTATGTTTTTGGTAATAAGCAACCGAGTCTCCATGTCTTGGAAGAGCTTTTGGAGAATATCCTTACCGCCGGCTCTTCTGAGCCCGGGCAAACTGAGTTCAAGTGGATTATCCTTGATGGCCTCGATGAGTGCTCCCCGGAGCACCAAAGTCAGATGTTGCGGTTTACGAAGAGAACGATCGCAAAACTATCGTCATCGTCGTCTTCAGGCAATACCGTCTGCAAGTTTCTTATTGCCAGCCAGTTTTCACCAGAAATATCTCGCCGGATGAAGAAAGAGCACACACTCGCCCTTTCCCATGAGCGTTCTCTTGTGGAGAAGGCGATACAGCAATATGTGGAGCAGAGACTACAGCCTCTGTATCAACGGTTTCAAAGTCTTGAGCTCAGCGAGCAACAATTCCAAGACATGTCGCAAACCGTGGTAAGGAAAGCCGATGGTAAGCTCGCTACACCTCCAGTCGATAGGACTTTTGCTAATACTTCACAAGGTATGTTTCTGTATGCTAGACTAGTTCTCGATTATTTGAGTACAAATGTTTTTATGGATGAGGAAGAGATTAAGTCCTCCCTCGATCTACTGCCCGCAAGGCTTACGGAATTGTGTGTTGTATCAACCAACGTATATCCAGTGAAAGCCATGTGCTAATGATATGCTAGCTACGAGACGCTCTTGGCTCAAATGCTAGGTAAATTAGACGAGAGATCCGTCAGTCACATTAGATGTGTTTTGGGTTGGGTCGCCTTCCAAAAAAGGCCATTGAAAAGGATTGAGTTTCTCTCCGCCATCAGCTTTAGTCAAGGAAACCCGGAGATCAAGAATCTAGCACCTAGCTACATTTTTGACATTTGTGGGCCTCTTCTTGATCAACGACCTGACACAACAATTACTTTTGTCCATTCTCCGTGAAGACGTAAGCGCAATTCCCCAGCCAAAAGATAGGGTTTCGCTGACGGAGTTTGATTAGCTTTCTTCGGAGCACCTCCAATATGTTAAGTGTCAAGGAAGAAGAGATTATCGAGGAACACAGCCTGGCCACAATTGCGTGTCTGTTATCAGGCTTCGATGTATTTGACGATGGATTTAATGAACACAGCCGCCAGCTTCGAACGGTCAAAGGAATCCATGGACTCCACGTCTACTCGACGGAGTTTTGGACCGACTATCTTCTTTCGGCAAGCCAGTTACCTGGGGGCCTGAAAGAAGACTCCCTTCTATTCGCGCGCGCCTGTACCCTAGCAGAACGACTCGAAGCAGAGGACCGACAACATAAGTCGTGTACCACCGAATCCGTCATCACATCTGAGACAGAGGATATCAATGCCCGCCTTGGATGCTTGGAAAGATATCCTCTACTTCTCAAACACGTCAACGCATCACTCAATATGAGATCTCTCAAAGCGCTTGAGTTCAGTTATTCCGAAAACCAGCTCAACGCGACCGATGTGCCTCCTTCAACCGATCATATCAACAGAGTACTGCAGGCTTACCAAGAGACGGTTCGGTTTCTCCTGAACCAGGACGATTTCCCGGGAGTATCTGCGGAGATGCTGAAATCTTTCAAAGCTCAATTCTCGTCAGCACTATTTACCTGCCGGCTGTATTCTTGTCCCCGAGCAACATGTGGATTTGAAACCCAAGACTTACTTCGAGAACACGAACTTTCCCACGCTCGAAGATACCCTTGTCTCGTCCCCGGCTGTCAAAGCCCACCATTAGGATCACGAGAGGCCTTGCGTAGGCATAACAGAAAGTATCATGATCCCGCACATCTGGCCAAGATCAGGCATCAGCACAGAGGAAGCGAGAACCGTGGAAAAGCTCCATCAGAACTTCATCGAAATCAAGGGCTGAAGCCGAGCTTACATGCCTCCGATGATGGCACTGCAAGCCCAAATCACTCCGTTCGAATAGACCAAGGGCTTTCGAAACCTATCACTTTTCCATCTTTCAGTCCATATAAGACAATGCCATCGCAAACTCAAGCGTCTACTAAAATGATGTTTCCACCGTCGGCAGAATCATCTTCAACGTCTACACCGTCACCATCACTACCCTCAATATCACTCAACTTTGGCAATTCACTGGATTGGGCCGAAGAGTTTAAGAACGATTTGGGTCGTGGCCGCCCTACCCCGCCTCTTTTTAAGTCACGGTACGAACTCGAAAGTGCTCCCATCAATGTTGGCACTGCAGATGATTGTGGTCATGTTTCTCAGCCATATGATAGCCTCAGTAGTTTGAAACGCACCGGCGAAGAAATGAGATCGCTCTATGGTGATCCCGTGCGGCAAAGAACAGCCATGTGGATGAAGACAGAGCCGGAAAGCCCGTCCTGGAGTCACAAGACCGTCACGGGTCCATTCTCAGACGAAACACCGACCTCAGGGGGTTCTAGAGATTTTCGTCTGTTTCCCACGAGTGGCCAACCATCAGGTATTCCATGGCCCTTGTCACATGATATTGACTCGGCCTCCGATCACTTATTCCGAGAAATCCAAAACCGGGGTAGATGAGGGAGGCCTCTCGTGACCTGAGATACCCCTTTCGGCAAGTGTCGAGAAACTGAAGTTAGGACCGGTAAATGGGTGTTGAAGTTTCTGGGAAGCATCAAAAAGAGACCCATGGATGTTGGAACAGCATTCTAGCCTTTAGTAGCGTTATCTTGCAATTTTCGCATATAATTCCATCGCCGTGTTGTCTGGCATAAATGACTCCACTTCAAGGCCGTCCGGATTCTCTCGGTGAAGGCACTGACTTCATTCCTAACTATCATAGAGTTAGACTCTTCGATTGAATCGGGACTACGTCTCATCAGCAGCCTGCAAGCTGTCTTCCTGATCAAGTATAACGAAAGCTTCGTACCGGGCCCTTTTCCCGCTTCATATTGAAACATTGACTACCAAGATCGTTATGTCTTGTCTGCAGTCTGGCAGCCAAGTCCCAGGTCGCAGAAGAGGCAGAGAGACTCGATTTGCTCCACCGAACTCTTCATGGTGTCGACGCATTTAATAGAACACACTGCATACAGCGCTATTTAGTCGTCGCCTAAGAAACCATCTGTTAACTATTTCTTCTATTCGTCTACAGCGACTGCGCTTTTGAAGTGAGCGGTTCTGGGAGTGGAGAATGCGTCTTAGACGTCTCGATACACTCGATATGTACGGGACAGTCGGTCCACTCTGGTGTATCGCGTTCATCTGGCATAGATGGAATCCTGAACATCGAAATGGGTTATTGTGAATATGGCGTTGCTTCCGCCACCAAGCAGTCTTCTGCGCGGATGCTGCTTTGCTTCTTTGGATACCTCAAGTTGTGGCTGATCATCACTCTGGTGCCGCTGCTCGGCTTAACGGGCTCCTAAGCCTCAATTTTGTATAGCTGTTCAACCGATCTGACAGGCAATTCTCCCTCCACCAAGACGTCGCCAAGCTGACTGCCTGCGCCCGACTACGTCCACCTGCCTATTCGGGCGTAAGTAACTGCAACAGGACAGAAATACCACTCAGTCAAAACCACGAGTCTGCTGTCTCACTTACTGATTTGCTAAGAGTTTGAGACATTCTCATCAGGTATAACCACAATCTGTGGCAAAGTCTGCCTTGATCATAAGCCAAGGCTTTACTGTAGCTCACACAATTCCAACGTGTACAAGCCACAAGCCAGCTACAAATAGCTGAGAGAATTCCACCAAGGTGATCAAGAGCCCCTGAAGGCTTTCTGAGTCGGTTCTTCCAACTATCAATACGTCAACCCTGCTCGAGTCGAGTCTGTAGCTCATAATCGCTTGACGATGAAAACATCTTCACCGTTCAACGTCTTCAAGAGCCTAGTGCCTTGCGAGAAATGGCGATTAGGAGCCCTGTGGTTTTCAATGGCATCATTCTTCACCTTTTTGGTGAACCTATCTTTTGCTGCCTGGACGATGACGAGGGAAGCCCCTGACGGCATCGGCGTTATATGGGAAGGCGAACACAAGACTGTAAAGACCTGGAACACTATCATCCACGTTCTTATCAACATAATTAGCACAGCTTTACTCGCCGGGAGTAACTATTGCATGCAATGTTTGATGGTTCCGACGCGAAGCGAGCTCAACAAAGCACTCTCCCAGAGGACATGGCTCGACATAGGCGTACCCACGATTCGAAACTTTAGGAGTATCACTCTGCAAAGAAAGTCACTCTGGATCCTACTATCAATTTCGTCATTACCACTACACTTACTGTAAAATACCTGTCAGTCTCATTTGAGCCTTCGCTGTAACTAACTTGACTATAGATTCAACTCAGTTATGTTTGCCTCGATCGCGCCACGTGAGTACAGTGTGGCCGCGATAGGCGTGAAATCTATGCCCAACGGGACCACATCCGGATTTTCACAATCACTGAGCATTCGTCAGTTCTCCGAGGTTCCATCCACGTTCATAATTGCAACTCTTCATTTCCTCACAGTATCTGAATGTCTCGATGATTATGGCAATGACTACCAATCCTCGCGAGGAGATCTTCTCATCGTCGCCAACGACGGAGAACCCATCAATCTGCGACTCCCAAACAGTCTATTGCGCTTACGCTACGCAAGCCACCCTGAAGCATCGATTGCCTGGATGTGCAACTACTCTGACAGTAGTAAGCCTTGCGACGAGAGGATCGCGGAACGATACAAATACATGGTTCCTGTTATAAACTAACTATAACGTACGTATAGTATCTATGTGAATAAAACAGCTTAATTCCTTCTAAATTAGAGTTTAACGTGAAAGGTTTTTTAAGGAATAGACCCTAACGTACTAGAATATTATTAGTTTAGATAAGTAAGTTAGAAGTAAGTTACTTTATACTTTTTTCTAAGTATAAAACTACTTTAGATATTTAAAAGTATTATAATATACCCCTTTAAATTTAAAAGAGCTTAAAAACCTTAATTTTATATAACTAACGCTATAAAATCTAAATATATATATAAAGTATTATAAATAGATATAAAGGGAGGTAGTTAATAAAAGAAACTAATAAAAGAGATAACTTTATAGCTTTATTATTAAATTATAAAAAAGAAGAAGGTCTCTTTTCTTATATACTTTTTATTATAGTTAAGATTATAAGTATTAAAGTAATAATTAATATTACTACTTTACTTAGCTAAAATAAAAACTTTTTATTAATTTAAGTAAGAAAATTAAAGTAGTTATTAAAGTAGTAAAGTAGTAATAATAATAATATCTCTTATATTACGTCTATTTCTTAACTTTCTTTCTCTATTTATATTATAACTAATATATATATTACTTACTTTATTTCTATATATATATATATACTTATATTTTCATTATAATACTTTTCTTTTATTTATAATTTTATATTTAATATTAACTATATTATTTAGATATTTCTTAAAAAAACTAAAACTATATATATAGCTAATATAGTTAAAGTAACAGCTACTTTTATTAATAAGAAGTATAAAAAGAGAGAGGGAGAAGGAGAGGAAAATAGTAATACTCCTCTTATACTTATTCTTAAACTTAAAAGTTTTAAACTTAAGAATAAGTTATTTTATCCTCTATTTCTAATCTCTTAAAGTCTTCTTCTTATTATAAAGTTTTTATTTTATTTTACTAATCTTATAAATTAGTTACTAATTTAAGTTACTTTATAGAGGCTAAAACTGATAAGTTTAATAAAAGTAAGAAGTTTATAAAAAGTAGAAGAACTAAAGAAGAGTATAATTTAAAGTTTATAACTTTTATTTCTCTATTTACTTATAAACTATACTAAAAGTATAAATAGAGTATATCTTTAATCTATATTTCTAGTTAAAATATTATATTATTTATTAACTTTTAAGTAGAAATAGAGGTTTTAAAACCTAAAAGTTAAGAAGAGGAGTAGCTACTACTATTAAGTAATATAATTTACTTACTTTATTTATAAAACGTTTAAATAAGTATATCGTTTAATATATATATAATTAGTATAAAGTAAGGGGGTAAATATACTCTTTATAAAGAGAAGAAGAAGCTATATAAACTTATATTACTATTTATTTCTAAACTAAAGCTTTAATTCTTTTAAGCTTTATATAATAGTATAAATAAATCTATATATACTATTTTATAATCTTTATATTACTATTTACTTAGCTAACTATTTACTAAGTCCTTAGTCTTAAGAGAACTACGCTCTAAAAAGCTTTTAAAGCTTATAATAAGGCTAAAGTAAAGGCTAAAACTAAGGCTAAAGTAGAGGCTAATATTATAAAAGCTATAGCTAAAGCTAAAGCTAAAGCTAAAAGTAAGAGTAGTAATAAAGTAGTAGCTAAAACTATAGCTTTTCTTTTAGTATTAGCTATTACCTTATTAGTTAAGATTACTATAGAAGATATATTAGTTTTTAGTAGTTTATATATTAGCTTATCCTCTAAAGTAACTCCCTCTATCTCTAAAGTAGCTAATATTTATACTACTATTAATAGCTTTATTAGTAGATATCTCCCTAAAGAGATAAAGCTTATATATAATATCCTTATAGATAACTATATATCTACTCTCTAAAGATATAAATAAAGTATAGCTTTTATATTACTTAATACTTTATAAAGCGTAAATATTTTAAGCTCTTAAAAAAGCTATATACTTTCTAGTTATTAGGCTATTTTTAATTAAAATACTTAGCTTATAAGCTTTACTTACTACTTATTCTTTCCTCTTTACTTTACTTTACTATTTATAATATATTTTAAAAGTTTAGAAATACTTTAAACTATTTAAACTTTATATAAGAAAAAGTTTTTATAAAGCTATTAGTTAGTATCTTATAAGTTAGAAGATAAACTACTTAAAATAATTACTTAGTATATTCTTAGTAAAGCTATATATTTTAGATATCTATATAGTAGAGATAAGTTAAAATATACTCCTTTTTACTTATTATTAGTTAAATTATCTACTAATTATTATAATAGATCTTCTATATATTTCTAAAGCTAAGTTTAAGGTTTATAAAGAGTTACTTAAAAGCTATTATTTCTTTTATAGTATACTTTAAGCTTAGAAGTTTAGCTTTTATAGTTAATATAGTTACTATATTTTAATATATAGCTTTCTATTAAATTAAGCTTCTAAAGAGAGATATTATAAACTTTTAGGATAACCTTTATATCTCTTTATTATTAGTAAAGGATATATTATTTATAATTAATAATACTTAAGCTACTCTACTTCTTAAAATACTAAAATAAATTATAAAGTACTAAATATAGTATAAGTATTAAATTACTTAGTTTATAGCTTAATAGTATTTTAAAAATAGGTTTATTAGGAATTATAATAATAAAGTATAAGTAAATATAATATCTAGCTATATTATAATTATAGTATAGAGAATTAATCTAATCTTCTCTTAATATAAGAGGACTTATTATATATTTACTTCTCTATTAAACTTTCTATATAAAATAAGGGGAAGAGGTATAATTAGTACTTTAGAATTAATAAAATTAAACTTCTTTATAATTTATTTAATATACTAATTATATAAAAGATAGATTCTTTATATTATTTAATTATAAGTAATCTTAATTCCTAAATACTATTTAGCTAGTTTTTAGTTTTTTAGCTTATATTTCTCTTTAATCCTTTTTATAACCTTTTCTACTTCTTTTATATAATCTTTATAATATAAGATAAAGATATTATTAATATAGAAGAGTATAAAGACTTTTTTATTATAAAACTAAAAGAAATATAAATCTTTACTTATTAGATATAGTTTAAAGTGAAGAAAAGTACTTAAGAATTCTTTATACTAGAGTAAGAGAGTATTATAAAAGCTATATAAAGTATATTAAAATTTAATAACTTTCCTATCCTTTTTAAAGCTATCTAGTAAGTAATAAGTAATAAATAGGTTATTTAGCCTATATATAGTATTTAAGAATATATTAATAATATTAAATTAGTAAATTTTAAAATTAAATTATACTACTAGAGCTATTATAACTTTAAAAGTTTTTATAGTAAAGGTTATAGTATAAGTTTATTCTAAAAAGTACTTTTTTTAGAAGTTACTTTAAATATAAATTCTAGCTTTATAGTAGTTAAAATATCTATATTAATCTAGCTTATATATAAATACTTACTTTAGAGGTATTAGTTTATTTTTTACTTTTAACTTATCTGTAATATCTTAAACGTTTATTTATTTAAGTTTATTAATCTTAATATTATATACTTTAATAAAGTAGGAGTAGAGTAGCTTTAATATATATTAGATATCTCTTTATATCTTAAGTAGCTTAATAAGCTAGTTAATATAGATTTTTCTACTTAGTATTATAGATATACGCTTTAGCTTTACTTAGTAAACTAAAATATAAATAAAATAGTAGAATAAGTAATATCTTTAGTCTACTTCTTTAAGTATTTTCTACTACTTTAGTATATATATTTTAAAGAAAGTATCCTAGTTTTATTCTATTTAGAGGAATATAAAGTATATTCTAAAGTAAGGAGATCGCTTTAGCTTTATAATTTTAAATTAGCCTAAGTTAGTATAGTTATATACTTACTTTAACTTCTCTTTAATAGTACTCTCTTTTTTAGTTCTTAAGTATAGCTATATTAGCTAAATAAGAGAGTTACTTTATAAAAGTAGTTATATATTAATATCTTCTACGTTTAGATTTTATAGAAGAGGGGTATTTATTTAAATATATATTTTATCTAAGATTATATCTTTAGTAGGGGTTATATCCTTATTAGTATTTTAAATCTCTTCTATTATATTATTATCTTAAATAAAGTTTAATAGTAGTATTAAGTTTATTACTATCTACTTCTTAGTAAGGTTTAAATTTAATTTAAAGGTTAATATCTATCTTTTTTACTTATTATTAACTATTTAAGGTTCTTTTAATAAGAAAGGGTATAATAATAGTATTTTATTATCTATTATTAATATAATATTAGCTTTATCTTATACTCTTAGAAGCTATAACTTTAGAAGTATAAAGGATATTAGTTCTTATATCTTATTAGTAATTAAGTAAGCTTCTTTATTTTAGATTACTATCTTTATATTATCTTTTAAGTAAAATATCTTCTTATTAAAAGTTATATTTTATATAATAATAATTTCTTAAAGTAAGAATATTTAAACTTTATAGAGGTTATATAAGTTTATTATATACCTTACTAAGTATTTAATATACTTTTATATTATAACTTTAAAGTTATATCTATTCTTATTTACTTTATATTCTTTCTTAAAAAAGTATACTTTATAGCTATATATATAAACCTCTCCTTATTAAAAGTAAGAATTAATTAGGAGGTTTACTTTATAAATAAGTTTATAGCGCTTAATATAGTCCTTTAACTAGTTTTCTTTAACTTAGATTAGTAAGAGCTAGCTATAATATTAGTAAGAGCTTATATTATAAAAGAACGCTATAACTTATACTACTTTAACTTATAAAGTAAATAAAAAGCTTACTACTTAAAGTATTATAATAGCCTTTATAATTAGTTCTTAACTTATTTACTCTACTCTCCTATTTAGTTTCTTAATATATAAAAGAGCTTATTTAACTTTAATCTTTATTTTTAATACTTAGATCTAGAACTCTAATAGTCTATTAATTATAATTATAGTATACTTACTATCTTATCTAATCTTATATAACGTAAAGCTATATTATCTCTATACTTAGCGTTTAAACGTTTAAATAATAATAAAAACTAAGTATTAGGTTTTATCTATATATAGGAATATAAAAAGTTAACTTATATATTTATTTTTAATAACTAAGAGCTATTTATTTATATTAAAACTTATTAGGTAGTTAAATAGATCTTATAAGATCTTATAGAAGGGTTATATTACTTTCTATTCTAAAGTATATTATAATATAACTTACTTTATATATATTATTATATAATATTAATATTTAAAGTGTAATACGTCTTAGATCTTTACCTCTTAAGTATTAAGAATAAGTTTTTTAAGCGTTCTTAAACTAAGATAACTAGAGTAAAGGTATTATATTTCTATAATATCTATATAAGTTTAGATAGGTTCTTAAGTATATTACTTTATATAGGTTATTATAAGAGTAAGTAGATTTATTATTAAAGTATTACTAAAAGAAATATACTTAGAACTAAGATATAAGAAATAAGGTTAGTAATCTATAAAAGTAATATTATTTTTTTTAAAAGTTTCTTTACTTCTATACTATTTTTATAATCTCTAATATAAAAAGTATTATTAAAACCTAAATACTAGATATTTATCTTTTATAGTAAGTATTTTAAGATAATATTAATATAAAAGTTATTTATAAGAGTAATATTCTAAAGTATTAAGTTTTAAAGTTTATTTGCTCTATTTAGAATGTTATAAAGAACCTTTATACCTCTTATTATAATAAAGTATAAGGTTATATTTATTTTAACTTACTTCTTTACTTTATAGATAACTAATCCTTCTTTAAGGAGGGAGATATTATTAACTAAGTAGAAGGTACTATAGTTATTTAATATTATACTACTAGAGAGGATTTCTAAGTTTTAAGTATAAGTTATATAGATCTTATTAGGTTTAAGTTCTAATATAAAGGCTTCTATTTCTTCTACTATAATCTTTATAATAATATCTTTAGTAATAATATAAATTACTATATTAAAAAGAAGGTTTATTTTAAAAGTTAAAGTAGTAGTTAACTTTTTTAATTTATTAGAGTTATTCTTAAGTAGTCCCTTCTTATTTTAATTCTTATTATTCTTAAACCTAGGAGTATTAAAGTTCTTTATAATAAGCTACTTTTTATAAGCTATTTTAACGTAAAGTTTAAAGTATTTTAGTCTATTAATTCTAGAGTAAACTTAAGTTATTTCTTTAAAGCTTATATAAACCTCTTTATTTATAAAAATAAACTTAAAGTAATTATAAGTAAATAAGGTTTACTTATAGTCTCTTCTATATATATAGTATAAAGCTAACTTACTTTATAAAAGCTTTTCTAAAGTAAGGTTACTAGAAATTATATTATTAGATTATTTAGCTAAAGTTATAAAGACTTTATTAGTATAACCTTTTAAATAGGTTCTTATTATATCTTTATAAAGAAAGTTTTTAAATATATTAATATATTAATTTATATTTTAGATCTTAGTATTAAAGTGCTCTTACTTAATAATATTAATAAGTTTTAGATTAGTTTAAAATAAAGTAAAGTAATATTAAATTACTTAGAAGAAGGTTTTTAATATAAAAGTTCTTTATACTTCTAATAGCTTATATTAAGAAGCTTTAAGAAGTATATTTTAGAAGTCCTTAATCTAAGTATTAAAGTTAATAGTAGAAGCTACTTAATCTAAAACTATAGTATATTTTTTATAGATTATAATAAAGTTATTTAAGTTATTTAAAATATAATATTACTTTAGAATATATATTAAAGTATAAAAGGTATAATCTCTTTTTTCTAAAAGCTCTACTTAAATAAGTATAAAGATCTCTTCTAAAATAATATTTTTTATTTACTTATCTAAAGTTTTATATACTTACTCTTTTTATATATATTTTACTTTATAAACTATATATATAGTAAAGTATAAAATATAAAGTTTAAAGATTTCTATAGATCTCTTAGTAAAAAGAGTAAGTATAACTAGTATTAATAATAGTAAGTTATTAGTAGTTTCTTTAAATTCTTTTTTTCTAAAGTTTTTATTTTTAATAGTATTACTTTTTATAGTAGCTTCTTAAACGTTTAAAGTAATAAGAATATATAAAGTAATAATCTTATTATAAGTTTCTTATTTTACTTTATAATACTTATATTACTTCTTATTTTCTTTTTAAATTTAGTTATTAAGTAAAAATATACTTTTAACTTTACTTAAGTTAGAAAAAGTATTAGAAATATTATCTAAGTTAATATATTTCTAGATATTTTTAGTTTTTATTTCTATTTAAAAAGTAATATATTAAATTAAGAAATTATAATAAAAAGTAAATTTATAAGAAATACTAAAGTTAGTAGTTATTATTATATTAGAAGTATATTATAAATTAAAAATAATTATAAAAATAAAGCTTTAAGAATTAAAATAGAATATAATAGATATAAAATAAATTAAATAAAGTTATAGTTTACTTTATAGATAATAGTTTAGAAATATAATATAAGTTAAGTTTATAACTATTATAAACTAATTATAATATATATATAGTATCTATATAAATAAAATAGCTTAATTCCTTTTAAATTAGAGTTTAACGTAAAAGGTCTTTTAAAGAATAGACCCTAATATACTAGAATATTATTAGTCTAGATAAGTAGGTTAGAAGTAGGTTACTTTATACCTTCTTCTAGGCGTAAGGCTGCCTTAGATGCTTAAGGGTATCACGATAGTTCCTATTTGGCCTGAATGTCAACTCCTGCTGCAGCGAATTCCCAGAGGAGCATTCCAGACTACTTTACAGTCGCCCGATTTATTAGACTGTAACCTTTCTCAACTTGCTGAAGGCAGTCTTGATGGTTTTGGTTGCGTGTGGGGCAACGCATACCGGCGAACAGCCGATTCTCACTATCGGGAATGCTATTGCATCGTATCTTCGGCATCCTGACGACCATACCAAGAACATGTGTCTAAATTCGAGGAAGACGTTCGCCATGAGCAAGTGGGACTCACACCGACAAGTGTTTGACCCAACCCCACAACGCAAGTTGAGTGCAAACAGCTCTCGTCGATGGGGATTCTGCGTTGGACTGTAGGTGGCCACTACTGTTCTCCTCAACACGTCTCTTCAGAACCCTGACATAATATTTAGGCAAATGGTAGCTCTCTTTACTACTTTCTTCGTTCTAATATGGGGACGTTTGCAACTTGAGACATCACAAATCACGAAATATGGTCTTGGTGTCGTCCACAGTGCCACCATCCTGAACATCTTTAGCTCAGGGGCCAATACTCTTCTACTCAACGTGATTGTCATCAATCTGCCGCAACTGCTGCTGTCTATCACGTATTTCAACTACAATGCCCTCTATACATACATATCTCTGGCTACGGAGTGGGACAGGTTTTGCGGCGGAACCAAGAAAGGCCTCCGAGTGTCTACGAAACAACAAGGGGACCAGCGGGAGACATACTTCCTCCAGCTTCCCTACCGGTATTCGCTCCCACTTGCCGCGTTATCTAGCGGTGTTCATTGGCTTATGTCCCAGAGCATATTTCTTGCCAGGATAGAAAAGTATGCCGGCGACAACTTCACCGAAACAACGTCTTGCGGATGGTCACCGGTTGGCACCGCCTGTGTTGTTATTGCGGGGAGTAATCTTGTCGGGTTCCTCGTTGCCGCTGCCTCTCGTCTTCTACGCTACGGAGGGATTCCTGTGGCTGGTAGCTGCAGTGCTGCAATAGCTGCAGCATGCCACCCGGACCCATCAGAAGGCGACTCATTGGCAACATTGCCTCTGAGTTGGGGTGTTGTTTCTACAACAGATTACATAGGCCACTGCTCGTTTTCGAGCAAGGATATTGAGAAACCCATAGAGGGAGGTTTCTATGCTTGACGAAACACATTACTGGTGTGTTCATGCGAGCACATAACACCATAAATCACGATGTAGTCGTAGAAATGTAGGAAACGAACTTGAAATTATCGAGACTCTATCTCACCCCTCCCAAGCCCCAAACCCATCAAACGCAAAACACTCTCTAAATCTCCTTCACAAACCCAACCTCAACAACCCTCTCCATCGCCAGCCTCAAATTCGCAATCTTGGCCCGCGTATTATCCCTCATCCACAAAAACGTGCCCAGCACAATCCTCCTGAAAATATTCGTGCCCGTGCGGATGTGCATCTGCCCCTTGCCCACAATGTACAGCACCTTGTGCGCATACGCGCGGTCCAGCTTCGCCAGCTCCGCCGCGACCCGCTCGTCCTTCAGCTCCGTCGGGCCCTCCGTCTCCTCCCACTCCGTCGCCGTGCCCGACGTGTTGGTCTCCTGCTCGCTGGCGGTGGCCGCCTTCGCCGCCGTCTGGAGGACGACGAAGCGCCGGATCTGCTCGTAGATGAGCGCGCCCAGGTCCGGCGAGACGACCTCGTCCATGAAGCCGTGGCGGACCACGAGGCGGTAGCAGCCTGGGATGTTGGCGAAGCGCGAGATGTGGTAGCGTTCCGCGTCGGGGACGGAGGGCACCTCGACGGGGTGCAGGTGGAAGAAGACGGCAACGTCGGGCAGGGCCCCGAGTTTCGAGGCGAAGTGCGTGAAGACGCTGGGCGTCTGGATGCCGGTCTTGTCGAAGAAGATGCCGAACCCGCTGACGGGGGAGAGCAGGTCGCCGCCCCAGCGGGGGGTGAGCTTCAGCCCGCCGTCGGCGGCCTTGGCGAGCAGCGAGGAGGGCTGGAAGCGGTCCTCCTTCTCGGCGCGCCACTGGTTCTCCTTGCCGAAGCGCCAGAGGAGGAACATGCCGGCCATGAGGGCGGAGATCATGAGGGTGAACCAGGCGCCGTCGGGGACCTTGTTCAGCGCGGAGGAGAGGTAGAGGCCGTCGAGGGTGGCGAAGGCGAGGAAGGGCAGGAAGATGAGCCAGACGGGCAGGCGCCAGACGAGGATGGCGACGAGGGTGACCATGAGGGTGTCGAAGAAGGTGACGAAGATGACGCAGACGCCGTAGGCGTGGCCGAGGGAGGTGGTGTTGTTGTAGACGGCGGTGACGAGGATGGTGCCGAGCATGAGCAGCCAGTTGAGCAAAGGAACGTAGACCTGGCCGTGGAAGGTGGCGGAGGTGTGCACGACCTTCATCTGCGGGCAGTAGGAGAGCTTCATGATCTGGGAGGAGAGCTGGAAGGTGGCGGTGATGATGGCCTGGGAGGCGACGATGGCGGCGAGGACGGCGAGGATGAGGGACGGGTAGAGCATGCCGGGGGGCACGGTGTTGAAGAAGGGGTTGGTGTATTTCTCGGGGAAGAGGGCGAGGTGGGCGGCCTGGCCGGAGTAGGCGAGGATGAGGCAGGGGTATGTCCAGAGCAGCCAGCTCATCTGCACGGCGCGCATGCTGAAGGCGCCGAGGTCGGCGAAGAGGGCCTCGACGCCGGTGAAGCAGAGCAGCACGCCGCCGAGCATGCGCCAGCCCTCGGTCTTCTTCTCCATGAAGAAGTGGATGGCGTAGTATGGGGAGAAGGCCTTGAGGACGGTGTAGTCGTACTTGACGAGGTTGTAGATGCCGAAGGCGCCGTTGAAGCCGAGCCAGACGATGACGATGGGGGCGAAGGCGCCGGCGAGCTTTGTGGTGCCGAGGGGCTGGATGAGGAAGAGCAGGACGAGGATGCCGCAGGTGGTGCCGACGATGGTGGAGGTGCTGATGTCGGGCTTGACGACGGACAGGCCCTGGATGGCGCCGAGGACGGACTGGGCGGGGGTGAGGATGCCGTCGGCGATGACCATGGAGACGGCGAGGACGCCGATGGTCTTGAGGAAGCCGCGGGTGAACTTTGACTTTTCGATGGCGGAGCGGATGCCGCGGGTGACGGGGCGGACGTCCTGGGTGTTGAAGCGCTCGAAGTTGAGGGTGGCCTCCTCGCGGGGGTCGACGGTGGTGATGTTTGCGAAGCGGGTGAGGAGGGAGTAGCAGGAGAAGGTGCCGCCCTCGCCCTCGTTGTCGGCGTGGAGGACGATGAAGACGTATTTGACGGTGACCATGAGCGTGAGGGACCAGATGATGAGGGAGAGGACCTGGGTGAGGTCGTTCGGGGTGGGGACGTCGGTGAAGGTGGAGGAGTACACGTAGAGGGGACTGACGGACGTGTAAGTAGGCGTGATGATGGGTGTTGGAGATGCCGCTTACCTTGTTCCAACATCGCCGTAAATAACACCAATCGACTGATACGCAAGCCTGCGATGAACATGTTAGTAAGATATCGCGTTCCTGGACCACACCCATCACAAACCAAATCAACGTCGTCCCCGTAAAGATCTGCTTCTTTCTCCCATCATCGCGCCTCCAATCGTCTCCGCCCTCGTCGACTTCTACAGTCGAGTCCCTGGTGCGGGCGCGCGAGAGACTGCGAGCGCGGCCCCTGGACCCGACGCGGTCGAGGTCGCGGCCAAAGTAGATGCCGCCGGCGACGCCGGTGCTCGATCCGACGTCAGGACGCTGCCATTTCTGCCACTCGTCGATGGTCGAGCTCGAGGTGATGCGGTCGGGCTTCTCGAGGTTGTCGTCGAAGTTGATTCTCTGCGGGGTGGGCGCGTTTGGATCGGCCATGCCAGGCGCTGCAAACGTCTATTCGTGTGGGAAAGAGGAAAAGAGAAGATGGGAGTCAGAGTGGAAGAGGGAAAGGCGCCGGCGCAAAGCACAGCGTGGGAGGTGGTGAGCGTGGCAAAATAGCAGAGCCGGTTCCCGGAGGGAGGTTGCAGCAGATCAGCAGAACAGGAAGATGATGACAGGAGTCGGAAGTCTTTCAGAACCATCTACGTAGGAAATGGGATGGTAGGGGGATGGGACGGGCTCTTTAAGTCGGGCAGACGTTGGGGGCGTTCGCGCCGGCGCGCCGATGCCCTGGCCCTAATCTCACGATGATTTGTGCCTGTCTCGAGACGAAAGACAAAAAGACAAAGGGCAGATTGCCGTATCGGAGCAGTGGGGGTACATCCATGAGGGATCTTGGTTCATCTTTGCCCATCTTCGGGGTCTCACTCTCACTTTCTCGCTCATGGATGACGGGGGACTGGGGATGGACCACCACCCAAGGCGGTCTGGTTAGTGCGGCGGGAAAGGCTCGATACCAGATGCATCCATGGCGCGTGGCGTGCGGACGGCCTTCTTTCTTAGTTTGCCTTGGTGCCGAAAAGTTGCCCATTCTGCACGTACTGCGGTAGATTGAGGGTTAGAGACCAGGATCCAGGCCTCTTCGTAGTCTCGTTCACTCCCACATCTCTCCCTCTCCCCTGGGACCACCAACACCGCCCATCGATGGTGGCCCATGTCGTTCGGGTGAGCCCTCGAGTCTACGCAGTAGCGCGGCTTGCACATGCAACATGGGCGAGCTAATCTTGGACGATGACGGGGGCGCCGCGCATGGCTGGCAGGGAAGGTTTATCAGAGGCTCTCGTTGACAGAAACATGATTGTCACAAGCTGCAGGAGAGACGCAGAGCTGGGACGGGGGGTCTGGCCTTTGGGGTAAGTCAGGCAGGACAGGCTGTTCGGGAGGAGGGAACGGCTTAGCGCGCATCCATGGCGTGTGGCATGTTATTTGCTCTCTCTCACGGAGTGGTCTAATAAGGCATGCCGGGTAGCCCAGAGGCCGGACGATGCAAGAGAGCTGTACGAAGTGTGAGGAAACGGGCGCCCGCTGCGGTGCCGATGGCTGCTGGTCATGGACTGAAGTTGGGAACCTGCAGGGGTAGCTCGGACCAGGGGGGTAGGTAACGGATGGAAGCGGGGATGGGGGAGGATGAGGCTTCTTCTTCATGGGCAAAAAGGAAAGACAAGAAAAGATGGTGGGCACGAGTCGGAGGGATGCGATAGATGGGACGTGTTTGCAAGGGAGACGTGAAGCGTGTATGAACGAGTGGCTCGGAACGGCCTCTGCGATGATGACAGATGTTGCGCAAGACAATGGGCGGGAAGGCCGTCCTTCTTGTCGTTGTTGTCTCTATTGTCTTTTCACCTCTGCTTTGTTAGTCTCGAGCTCTAGTCTTTTTTCCCGCGCGAAGGCGAGTCCAGGCGGTCTGATGACTGTGTGGTGGGAGGCCGCTTACACGTGCCAGCGGACTGCAGCGCGTACGAGACAACCCGCGCATGTTCGTCTCCCATGCAGCATCCAGCGGGTCAGAAAGGAGCCAAGTTGCGGGCGTCGGAGAGATGCAATGGCTGCGGAGCTTTCAGGGCCGTACAGACGTTTAGATGAGGGGACAGAAGAGGGGCGGTCTCGAGAAGTAGAGCCCCTTGTCAATCGGCTCTTCAAGTGAAGACCGAGTAATATTCGTGTCGTTGGTAACAGCAGAAACAGCCAGCAACATAATGCCTCATTGTAGATTTTCTACCGTGTCCCGTTCGTCGACGGCAGGGCCCTGTTTTCATCTCTGGCTAGGATCTGCAGAGAAGAAGACCCCGGTGAGAAAAGAGTGGATGGGCAGAAAGAAGAGACGAAAAAGGGAACGGTCATGGCCGATGGGCAGAAAGAGAGAGACAGAGACAGAGAGAGGGGAGGCAGCCCAAACATTCCATCGCAACAGACACAGAGACAGACGAAAGAAAAAAAGCCAAGAAAATGTCATGCACAGACGCCCGTAGCTTTTAGCAGGCCAGTGGCTGCAAAGGGACTAGCACCCCCCTGCCATCCCCGGACGCTGAAGCTTCACACAGTGGAGTGGGCTCGGTGGGCCACTGCCGGCTTCAGTGGGACCCGTCCACTGCGGGTGCGTGTGTTTGGTTTGTTTAGCGCTGCTAAGCTTCTGCTAGCGGCAGCCAAGGTCGCCGCATCCATTGCACTACCAAATCCGCTCATCTCGACTATCTGCCCTAAGAAAACGCAACTTTGAGCTTCATTTTCTGTGCCCTTCCCCCAGCCAGCCCTCCTTTTTCCAGTATGAGAGATTTTTCGTCCAAGATGCTCCCATTGGTCTGCCAAGACATTGCTCACATTGGATTGCCAAGACTTTTTCGGGCATGCTTTTCGCGGGACGCGCATAGCCACACTGGATACCTTTCACATTGGATCTCACCACTCTCCTGCTGTTCAAGGTAAACAAGCAGACAGACCCAAGGCCATGTTTTGGCACCAATTCCGTGCGTCTCTCTCTTCACCAAGGCCATGTGCCATCAACAAGCGCCGTCCGTCATCTGTCATGCCATGCTGGTGGTAGGTAGGTTTGATTAGGGCGCGTGTCGAACCAGCTTCCTGGGATCCATCTCGACAGCGGACGGTTCTTTTCCCTCTTCTGACTTAATCTCGCAAGGAGAAAATCTCGCAGAAGATCTCGAGCTCTGGCCGCAGCTTACCGTCGCCGCTCAAGGGCTGTTGTTGTTGTGTTGGACCCTAACACCATCACCACTTTTCTGTCTCCAGTAATGTTTTCCCCTCGATAAAACTTCGCTGCAAATTGTCAGACCGCCAAGTGGATAGACTCATGGCTTTTTCGAGTGTTCGCGCTAGGTAGATTTGATCCCCCCATATAAACAACCGGCGAGACGCCAGACATGCCTCCCCCACAACCACGGGTTAATGCACAAGATTTTCTGCCAGACCGTTGCTTTTTCCCTCCTTCTTCTCCTGCGCGTCTTCCCATTTTTACTGTTTTACTCTTAAATCAAGCCACCCCGGCACCGACGCACCCCAGACCATGCCGTTCCAGGCCAGTCCAGCCGACGCCCCCAGGCAGCGGACTCAAACTCCTCCTCCTCTCACCTAACCAGAGACACACACTTCTTTAGTCCATCTGGTCAACGGTCGTCGCCGAGCCGTTGGTCTTCTGCTCCCCCACGACCGCCGTGCCGTCCGCCTGGCTGACGGCCACGTTCCAGCCGAACTCGTCCTTGAGCTTGCCCAGCTGGATGCCCTTGAGCGTCGACAGCAGCTTGAGGCACGTCTCGCCCGCGTCCTCCTGGCTCGCGGGGATGTACGTCACCGTCTCCTCGCCCGCCTTGGCGCTGCTGACGCGCTCGTGCTGCTTGCTCGCGAGGGCCTGCGCCGAGGACGGGTCCACGCGGCGCGTGATGGAGCGGATCGGCACCAGGGCGGCGGCGGTGCCGGCGGCCATGACTTCGGAGAAGGTGGGGAGCTCGCTGTACTTGATCTGTGTTGCGTGAAGAGTCATTGTTTAGCTCAGTGCTCCTGTAATGGGCATGTATAAAGTCGCAAAAGGAAAGACTTACGACGCGCTTCTCAACCTTCCAGCCGAAGCTGCGGGCAATGTGCTGGATGCTGTCGCTCGTCACGCTGTCAATGACGCACTTGGAATCCGGCACAACAAGCGTAACATCCTCGCCGTCCTTCTTGACACCAATGAAGCCGCTCGTGCTGAACTCGTCAATCTCCTCGTGCTTGACGCTGTCCAGGTGCAGCGTAATCCCGTAGCCCTCATTGCGCGCGCGGTCGCTGAAGCGCAGCACGGGCGCGTAGTTGCCGCCGACCTTGGCATGTCCGGTGCCGTTCGGCGCGGCGCGGTCAAAGTCGTCGAGGATGAGCGCGTTGACGGGGTGGGTGCCGTGGTAGACGCCCGTGGGGATCACGAAGACGGCGAAGATGTACTCCTCGGGCGGGTTGAGGCCGAGCTGGGCGGAGGAGCCGTACAGCTGGGGGCGGATGTACATGGCGGCGCCGGTCTCGTGGGGCGGGACGTAGCCGGCGTTGAGGGAGACGGCGGCCTTGACGGCGTCGAGGAAGAGGGCCTCGGGGACGCGCGGCATGGAGACGACGTCGGCGGAGTGCTGCAGGCGCAGGGCGTTCTTGTCCGGGCGGAAGACGTTGATTGTGGCGTCGCCCGGGGCGCGGAAGGCCTTGAGGCCCTCGTAGGCTTGCTGGCCGTAGTTGAGGGCCGGGGCCATGCCGTGGATGCGCATGAAGGGGTCCGCGACGAACTTGAGGGGCGTCCATTGGCCGGTCGAGACGGAGTAGGTGGACTCGATGTGGCCGTTGACTGGGAGGGGAGAGAGGTTAGCTGAGGTCATCTAGGAGGGGGATTGACCGGAAAGGAGGGTTACTCACCTTCGCGGACCTTGAAGCCGACGTTGGACCAGTCAATGGTGTTGACCGGAGGGGGCGGGAAGGCGGCCATGGTGGTGATTGTGTCTGTTCGAGGGGTTTGGAGGGGATTCGAAGGGTATCGCGGGCGTCAGCGGAGGCGTGGAAAGTCAATTGAGTGACTCTGAGGAGGCGTCTCGACGGCAAAGATGCTTGAATCGTGGAGAGATGGATGGAGCTCCGCGTTGCGTGACACACCGAAATTTTAGTAGGTAGGGAGTCATTCGTGTGCAGGGCAGCACAGGAAAGTGTCCCGCACCGCCCGAATTATTTTGGAGGGGCGCCGATCTCGGGACTGCGGGGTGCCTGCTTCTCGCGTGCGCTGCGCCCTTTCAATGACTGCTGATTGGCTAAAGACCACTAAAGAGCTGACTGAGACGGCGGGGCATCCCTGTCCGCCTCCGTCTGCCGGAGCACCATGTTCAGGTGTTTGCTGCAGTTCTCCAAATGCGAGGTGAAAGGGGTCCAACGCGCATGATGTCATTTTCAATTCTTGGGTGAGAAAGCTCAATTATTGTTACAGTGTTTGGGGTGGGTGAATGATCAGATGAACCATGTTGAGGTAATCATTCATGAGTGCTTCGTGTTCGGAGACATTATTAGCTGACTTATCATAGAACTCGAGAGAAATGGAAGCGCTCACTCAGCCCAGTGGAAGTCCGCATTTGGTCAGCGTCAACTTGATCCTAGGACGACTTTTCGACGGACCCTAGTATGCCCAATCCTGCGAATGGGGACACCAGGTAGTACCATTCCCCGATCGAGTCGGGGCGGCCCGTCCGAGCGGGTGCCGAGTGGGCCTCGGCCCGGCGCCGGAAGCACATCATCGACTGCCTGACGGTGACAAAAGTGATGGAGCCGGGGTGAATCGAACACGCCATCTCTCCCCCGGCAGGGTCTCTGGATACTTACCTTTAGTTCGTTTAAGGACTTGAGACTCTGGAGGGAGAGCGCTTTACCGTTGAGCCACGGCCCCTTTCGCTTCTTGCTGATACTTTGTGACAGAGAAATAGGTTATAAGGAGAAGTTGGATGCCTGCTGCGGTGGCGTCAAGATGTCCACTCAGAGTTGAGGAATGTCGTGGTTGAGGCCAAATCGAGTGGAATGTTCGAAGCCACGCGGGGCACCTCTGGGGATGTCTCTCGGTGGCTGCTGACAGCTGTGAGACCAACTGGTCTTGAACTGGACCATCATTATCAGAATCTCTCAACCTCAACTGACTACACTCTGACGTCGTTAATCCTATTCATTCTCTGCAGCTGATGGCGAGTAGGTAGTTGTAAAACAGTGAGTATGAAAAGGAGTCTCCGACGCCCAGGCCTTATCTCCAGCGGCGGGGCTTCCCCACGGCGCGGATGCGTCACCCGGGCCGCCGTTTATCTTTTCAGCGAACTGCGGGGACACCGACTCAACCCAACCCCAGACACTGACATCCTTCCCAATCTCCAACAGGAGGGCCGCAAAAGTTGCTGTACTGATAAGACACAAAACGACTTATCTGATTAAGAGAAGGCATACTTAATCCGGTGTCTTGCACTAAGAGCCATCATATGCCTGTTGGCCCGCTTGAGCCGTGAGGCACAATGACGGTAGTCTAGGCTCGACACTTTCAGCGTCAATCAAGAGCAGCCTATCTGAGCAAGTCACACATTTCTTCGATGACAAATTTTACTTGAATCTAATTTCATACAGATATATCCTCAATTATCTCATACTACGGCTGCCATGGACGAAGCTCGCTATGCTAAGCGGGCGCGTCAGGCCTGCGAGCCGTGCCGGTGCAGACAACCCGCCACTCTCCCCGCACCTCATAGCCGCGGATCTGACGATAGAGCACTAGCAAAAAGAAGTCGAAATGTCCTGGGGAAAGGCCGATATGCTCATATTGTGAGAGACTTGGCCAGCAATGCGTGTACAATTCATCCGCCGAAGTTGTCGACACGCATCAGACGAAGCACAACAGAGAGATGGTACGGACACCACAGGGTTGGCTTGGCGGAAATCAAGAAGGGAAGCTGATTTTTAATGTCACAGGAACATCGAATGAACAGCCTCGAAGACAAGATGGATCGATTGATTCAACATCTTAGGTCAGATCTTTTGATCACGTTCCGCACTTCGGCATTGACTCTTTCACAGTCCTGACCCTCAACCGCGACGTCCGTCATCCTCGAACCCCATACCATCACCAAAGCCTAGTACAGTGACGGAAGTCGCTGTTTCCAGGCATGAAAATCGTCCTGCTCAAAATGAGAGCCCCAGGTAATTCCAGCTCAAGGTTCCCAGCGACGAGAATCCCTCGCTGACCTGCCCCGAACAGCAGCATATCTGTTGTGACAGAAACCCATCTCAATGAGATTGGTCGCCTGTACCTAACATGGTGTCACAGCCAACCTATCACGCTCTTCCAAGAAGAAAGCTTCTTGACGTCTCTTGCATCTCGAGATCCCGAGCTGATCCTGTCATTGCAACCATTAGTGCTCAGATTTCCCCCAGGATCACTGACTGCAGATGCCGAACAGCAGCTAAACACCAAGGCGAGATCCGCCAGGCGCATGGTGATGGAACGCGTCACGGAAGGACGGGTTGAGCTCTCAACCTTACAAACTCTATGCCTACTCAGCATGTTCGACTTTGCGAGTACTATACCCCATCATCCCCTCATCATCATCTCCGGACTAACACCACCACAGCCGGCAACGTCACACAATCAGGCCTCAACCTGAGCATCGCAACCCACCTCTCCCACTCCATCCCGCCCTCCCGCAACCAGCGCACCGCCCACGAACTCAACCTCTGCCTCCGCGGCATCGCCGCCCTCCAAAACCTACAAGGCTGCATCGTCCCCGCCACAACCTCCCTCCACAACACAAACCACAACCTCAGCCTGGCCCCCGGCGCCGCCCCCGCCCGCGCCCCCCGGCGCGCCCCCGCCCCCGGCCCCCCCCCCGCCGGCCGCGCGGCCCCCGGGCGCCGCGCCGGGCGGGAGGCCC
>JAKMXC010001009.1:0-11854 GCA_025328345.1 Colletotrichum sp. SAR11_59 | reverse complement strand
TTAGCTAAAGCGTGCGTTTAACTTTATATAAGGGTTTGCTTACTAATAGGAATATATAAGGTTTCTATATTATTTTCTTTAAGTTTATAGTTATAATATAGCCCCCCTATAAAAAGACTATAGTAAAATTTACCTTATATATAGGTATAATTTTAGAAACACTATATAGGTATTTTAACTTATACTTTCTACTAATTAAAGAAAATAGTATAGAAACTTTATACGTTCTTACTAGTAAGTAAACTTTCTAAATATTACTATATAAAGTTAAATATATACTTTAGCTAAATAGACTAGTAGAATAATAATAGCGCTAGCTATATAGTATAAAGCTAGTAGCGTTATATATAGTAGGGCTAATTATATTAAGGCTAAATAGGTTACTAAGGCTTTTATAGCTTAGTAACGCTACTAAATAGAGATAACTCCTTAACTAAAGAGGTTATTATAAAAGGTTCTTATAGCTAGAAGTATAAAAAGCTTTACTACTACGCGTAAAGCTTTATACCTTTCCCTCTTCCTCTTCCTTACTTTTAAACTTATATTAATAACCTATCTTTATCTAAGAAGGACTATAAACTGAGGAGTATTATATAAAGTATAAAGTAGATAGTGAAGTTATATATATATATAAGTACGACATAGGTTAGGAGAGGGATATAGTTAGAGACTTAGGAGGTTATTAGGTTATAATTATATAACTAAAAGCTATATATATTATTAAGAGGCGTAGAGTTAGGAGGTTTATCGCTCTAAATAGGTAAAAATTATAGTAAACAGCTAGAAGCTATATTATTTTCCTTAATTAGTAGAGAGTATAAGTTAAAGTGCTTATATAGTGTTTCTAAAAATATACCTATATATAGAGTGAAATTTACTATAGTCTTTTTATAGGGGGGCTACGTTATAACTATAAACTTAAACTTTATATCTATATAAAATAACGTTATATCCTTTTTTAATAAAGATTCTCTAGTAGAATAATATTTTATATTAATATACTTAAACGTTTTATAAAATTTAAAACTTTTAGCTAGTATTTTAGCTATTAAAATATCTATAAAATCCTAAGCTTATTAATAATATTAAAACCTAAGTTAATTAAGTTAAAAGTATAACTATTATATAGATATAAAGCTTCTTTTACTACTTTAGTTAAAGCTATATACTTAGCCTCTAGCTATTTACTATTATTTTTACTTACTTAGAGTAATAAACCTCCTAACTTTACGCCTCTTAATAATATATATAGCTTTTAGTTATATAATTATAACTCTCCTAACTTTAGCTAAACTTATATCTAGCTTTACTATCTTTAACTTCACTTTAATAATAATATAGTTTATAATTACTTAATTATTAATTATTAAACTATTAATCTATTATCTCTCTTATATATTATTTATACTACTATTAAATACTATTTTTATTACTCTTTTAGTATCTACTATAAAAGCTTTATTAGAATAGCTATATTATTATTAGTAATATTCTCTCTATATAATTAGTATAAGGTGCACTTATTAATATTTAAGCTTTATTAGGCTTATACTTAAGCTTAAACTCTATCTACTTTAATATTATAGAAAGTTTATATAAAGAAAGGCTACTCTTTAAGATAGCTAGAGATATATATAGCTTCTACTTTAAAGCTATTAAAGGTATTTATTACTTTAATTATAATATAGAAAAGGTCTTTTTAGAAGTATTCTTAAGAGCTCTATTTAATACTACTATAATAAAGTATTTCTAATTAGAGATAAAGGCTTTATTTAATATATAGATATTATATTATATAGTAATAGCTTTAGCTATCTTTTTAAGGAAAGGTATACTTAATATAAAGTTAATATTCTTATATTCCTTATATAGTATAAATATTATAAAGGATTAATTATAAGTTAAAGAGGAAGAAAGAAAAGTATAAAGCTTTATATATAATAAAGCTTTTTATACTTCTAACTATAAGAACCTCTTATAATAACCTCTATAGTTAAGAAGTTATTTTTATTTAGTAGTATTTATCTTATTAGAAAGTTTAATAAAGCTATTATTAAGCTATAAAAGCTTTAGTAACCTCTTTAGCCTTAATATAATTAGCTTTATATTATATAGCTAGCGCTATTATTATGCTACTAATCTATTTAGCTAAAGCGTATATTTAACTTTATATAAGGGTTTACCTACTAATAAGAGTATAAAAGGTTTCTATATTATTTCCCTTAATTAATAGAAAGTATAAGTTAAAATACCTATATAATATTTCTAGAATTATACCTATAAAGTAAATTTAAGTATAATCTTTTTATGAGAGGGCTATATTATAACTATAAACTTAAAAAATAAAAAGCTATATATTTAGCTTTATAAGTAGATAAAGCTATTATTTCTTTATTTTATAATACTATAAAATATTATATTATATATCCTTTAATATAATATATAAGTTAATATAGATCTTCTATTATATAGGTCTATAGTTTAATTAGAGTATTAATAACTTATTAAATTCTATATTATATTATTATTATAGTTATGATAAATTCCTTTACTAAGATAATTATTTATATAATACTTTAAATAATTTAAAGCTATAAAATACTTTTTAAAAGAGTTTATAATATATCTTAATAATATTATAACTACTAAAGCTTTATTATATTTTCTTTTTTAAAGCTAAATATAAAAAGGCTTTAATCTACTATAAAAACTATAGATTTTCCTCTTGAGTAGTAATATATTTATTTATATATAGTTTTATATAATCTCTTATAGAAATTAGAAATAGATTTATATTAGTTCTATATGTTTATTTAATATTCTTTATATCTATCTAGTTTAATATATAAAGAAAGACTTATTAAGTCTATTTATATTAAACTTATAGCTTAGAATAATATTAAGCTTTTTTAATAGTTATACTCTTATAAACTACTTTAGTTTATTATATATATAGTTAATAGTAGTAATATTATTAACTACTAATAATATATTATTTATATAGTAATAAATTATAGCTTTAGAGTTATTTTTATTAAGTATAAATACTACTTTATTATAAAGTAAAATAATATATCTTAATTTTAATAATATAGCTTTTAAATAGTTATATTATAGTTGAACTCTTTATCTTAACCTATATAAAGCTTTAAAAAGTCTATAGTAGTATTTATTATAAGCAAATCTAGCTTTATTTTATAATAAATATAAATATAAACCTATAGCCTGTTAGGTTATAAGTAATAAAAAAGGTTTCTAAGTAATTAATACTTAAATATTAATTAAAACCTTAAGTAACCTATCTTACTTTATATTTATAAATATTATTTATTTTATCTTTTAATAGTATAATATATACTTATCTATTACTTAATAGATAAATATTATATAGTATATATATAAATCCTTAAGTTTTTATATCTTTTATTTAAGGTATTTTTAATTATATAACCTAAATTTAATTATTTTTATAAAGAGAATTTAAAGCTTAAGTTTATAGTTATAATATAGCCCCCCTATAAAAAGATTATAATAAAATTCACCCTATATATAAATATAAGTCTAGAAACACTATATAGGTATTTTAACTAATACCCTCTACTAATTATATAAAATAGTATAGAAACCTTATATATACTTATTAGTAGGTAAACCTTCTAAATATTACTATATAAAGTTAAATATATACTTTAGCTAAATAGACTAATAGAATAGTTGTAATACTAGCTATATAGTATAAAGTTAGTAGCACTATATATAGTAAAGCTAATTATATTAAAGCTAAATAAGTTATTAAGGTTTTTATAGTAATAGCTTTACTAAACCTTTTAGTAAGGTAAATAATACTATAAGAGAGATAACTTCTTAACTAAAGAGGTTATTATAAGAGGTTCTTATAGCTAAAAGTATAAAAGCTTTACTATACATAAGACTTTATGCTTTTTCCTCTTCTTCTTCCTCACTTTATAACTTATAATAAATCCTTTATAATATCTATATTATATAAAGCACTTAAGTTTACTAAGCGTAAGCTAAGCAGCACCTTTATCTCTATAAATAATATATAACGCATTTAGAATAAGTTAAGAATACTACTTAAAATAAGAAATATATTTCTTCTAAAGCTAAATATTAATTAAAAAAACTATTAGTATATAAATAAAGGAATTAAAAAATAAAAGGTATTTTAAAGAGAAGGTTAAATAATATATAAAATTATTAAAAAGGAAGTGCTTATAATTAAACTTATATTTAGTAAATTATTTAGTTCTTATAGCTAAAATACTTTATTAGCTTAAGCTAATATTAGCTTATTATTAAAGATAAAAGCTTTAGGAATATAGCCTTTTTTAAAGAGTATTATAGTTTATTATATAATACTTTTTAATAAGCTAAAGTATATACTCTATAAAGATATTAATATAATAGTTATTAGTAATTTATTTTAAAATATAGACTAAAGAGTTAACTTTATATATAAGTATTTAGGTATTAAACTTCTATATATAATAAAAGTAGATATAAGTAAGAGCTTTAGTATATTATTAAGTAATCTTAATACTTTTAGATAGATTTAAATAAGAATATATAAAGTTAAACTTAAAAGAAAGTAAATTATATATATATAAAGTAAAACTAAATAGAACTTTAGTAGAAGTTTATCATAATTTCAATATATAAATTAATTATTAAATATATATATAGAGGTAAAAAACTAATTAAACCTTTTAGTAGCTAGTTTCTACTAAAGCCTTTTTTTAAGATAGTAGTATTAAACTTAGTTTTATAAAGTAAAGTAAATAATTAAGAGCTTAAAGGTACTATATTACTTTTATTTATTCTTAAACTTTAAATATATAAGAAGTTTTTATTACTTAATTAAATATAAGTATTTAAATATATTAATACTAATAAGCTATTTTTAGTAAGTAAAACTAATAATATAAAATAAACTAAATATAAAATTAAAGTATTAAAGTAAATATTTATTAAATATTATAAAAGGTATTAATATATCTTAATAATAGGATAATAGCTATAAAAGTTAGAAATTATTAAAGATTATATAATAACTTGCTTACTAAATATATTAGCTTTAAAAATAGATAATACTTAAGTTTTTTATTTATACTTTACTTTTAGTATAGAAACAATATATTAAGAAGTAAATAGATATAAAAGTTATAATAAAGCTTAAAGTATAAGTTTAAATAAAATAGCTTTTAATATAAATCTTAATAGTAATAATAAATAATTTAATAAAAACTTAAAAACCTAAAGTAAGAAAAAGTTCTATATAAATAGTAGTTATATATAAGTTAGTTAATTTTAAGCTATAGAGAAGCTTTATTTTAAAAAGGTTTTTATACTCTACAGAGTAAAAGAGAAGCTAGTTAATATTTTAATATTTAGATATAAGGTTTATATAATAATATAACTAAATATAGAGATAATAGTAAGAGCTTTAAGTAGAGTTTTCTATTCTCTTTAGTAGTTTATTACTTTAAACTTAATTTATTTAAAGCTAAAGTTTAATAGCTATAGAAGCTTAATACTTCTCTTAAGCTTAATATACTTGTAATATCTTTTAAAAATCTATAAAAAGGAATAATTTTTATATTAAGTTATACTTATAATTATAGTAGATCTCTAAGATAAATAACGTTTAGTTAATAGAATAATATAAATAAAAGAGCTTAGTAAAATAGATCTATAACTTTAGGATAAAGACTAGCTCTAAAGGTTAAGTATATTAAATTTTAAGTAAATAGGTTAAGAGTAAGTTACTACTAGCTAGGTTTCTAGTTATAAACTTCTAATATTTAAGTTATAACACCCTTAATAAGTTTTAACTATCTAATATATAGTTAATAACTAACTTAAAACTAATATAAATAGAGGAAATCTAACTATCTAATTAAGATATAGTATTATAATAACTAAAAAGTAGTATTAATATAATATAATTTCTATTTAGTACTTTAAATATTAAAATAAAATAATATAATTAAGTATAAATAAATAGTAAGAGTAATTATAACTCTCTTAAAGTAGCTAAATACCTTATTATCTAATTAGTAATATATATAAATAAATTAATAAGATTCTTATTATCCCTATTTACTATTTAATAACACTATAGCTAAAGGAATAAACTTAGTAAATTTAGTAGAGAAAGAAGACCTTATTAAGCTTAACTTTAGTTTAATTTTATAAAAAGATATAAGAAGTATAAAATAGATAAAAACTTTAGTACTAATAAAATATTACTACTTTTATTATTCTTTTACTTAATTAATAAAGTAAAACTAAATTTATATCTAAATTTTAGTTTTAAAGTCTTTTATAAGCTAATTTAAGTTAAAGGTATTATTAAATAGGGAGTTTAGCTAAAGTAATATATCTTTTAAATTAAAATATAAATATCTTAAAAGGGGTTTATAGAGAGTAGAAACCTCTAGTAGAATAAAAAAGTAAAAATCCCCTTAATTTTAATTTTTAATATAAATATTAATTATAAAGATATAGCTTATTAATTGTTTAGTTTTTGAAAATTTAAAACTAGAGGTATTAGAAAAGTTACTATAGGGATTAACTATTAGTTTATAAAAGTCTTATAATAGTAAAGTAGTAGCTAGTTTACTCCGTTTTCTATAATATTTAAGGGGAAGTAAGTAAAATACTTAGATATAAAGAAGTACTTAAAGTTAATACTAATAACTTATAAGAGTTAATAGCTTTATAATTAAGTCTAATTATTAAGATTACTAATAATATATTAAATAAAAATAATCTATAGCTAACTAAAGCTATATTAAAATCTTTAACTTAAGATAAAAAGCTTTAGTAGTTTAATACTTAATAAAATATTAATAGGAGAGGATATATTTTTAGAAGTATTTTATCTCTATTTAAAGTATAAATTATACCTATTTAAGAAAGTATTATATCTACTAGCTATATTAGCTAAAAGGTATAAAGTAAGCTATTATATATAGCTTATAAGTATTATAGAACTAGCTTATAGTAGCTAAGTATTTATAGTAATATTAATTTTTAATCTTTTAATATTAGCTCTTTTTATGATATTAAAGTAGAATTTAATAAGTATTAAGTTATTTACTTATTAATAAGAAATATAAGCTAAGTTTAAACTATTACAAAATAAGTTAGTTTTAATTTATTAATAACCTTATTATAATAGTAATTAAGCTTAATATAAGAAGAACTACTTATTTAAATAATTAGTTTTTATAGCTATCTAACTAAGTAGTATTATAAAGCTACTATCTATTAAATAATAGCTATATACTTCTAAATTAGAATTTATATTAGAATATAATAATACCTCTTATATATATAAATAGATATAAATAAGTTTTAGCTTAATATCTTAATAAGTAATTCCTTTATTACTCTTAAAGTAAGTATTAGTATTTTATAAATTATAATTTTAGGGCCTCTAGCTGTTTACTATGATTTTTACCTACTTAGAGCGATAGACCTCCTAACTCTACGCCTCCTAATAATATATATAGACTTCAGTCATATGATCCTCTCCTAACCTCAGCTGCACTTATATATATACTACTAGATAACTTCACTATCTTTAACTTCACTTAGGTAATAATATAGTTTATAATTACTTAATTACTTAATTACTATAGACTACTAAACTATTAACCTATCCTCTCTCTTATATATCATATATGCTGCTAATACTATCTCTATTACTACTTTGCTATCTGCTATTCATCACTATTATTATCTTCTTATTTAATTAGGTTAGCTAACGCCTTTATAGCTATGCTATCATTAGTAATACTCTCTCTATTAGTTAGCATAAGGCGCACTTACTAATATTTAAGCCCTACTAGGCTTATACCTAGGCTTAAGCTACGTCTGCCTTAGCATTATAGAGGGTTTACGCGAAGAAGGGCTATTCCTTAGGATAGCTAGAGACGTATATAGCCTCTACCTTAAGGCTATTAGGGGTATTTATCACCTTAATTATAGTATAAAGAGGGTCCTTTTTAGAGGTATTCTTAAAAGCTCTATTTAACGCTACTATAATAAAGTGCTCTTAATTAGAGTTAAAGTACTTACTAAAGTTAAGGGCTTTATTTAGTATATAGATATTATTCTATATAGTAATATTTTTAGCTATCTTCTTAAAGAAGGGCGTACTTAGCGTAAGGTTAGTATTCTTATATCCCTTACGTAGTATAGATATTATAAAGGATTTACTATAGGTTAGTGAGGAAGAGGAAGAGGGAAAGGTATAAGGCCCTATATATAGAGCTTTTTATACTTCTAGCTATAAGAACCTCTTATAATAACCTCTTTAGTTAAGAAGTTATCTCTATTTAGTAGCATTTATAGCACCTTACTAAAAGGTTTAGTAAAGCTGTCGCTAGGCTATAAGAGCTTTAGTGATCTATTTAGCCTTAATATAATCAGCCTTACTATATATAGCGCTGCTAGCTCTACGCTACGTAGCTAGCGCTATTACTATTCTACTAGTCTATTTAGCTAAAGCGTGCGTTTAACTTTATATAGTGATATTTAGAAGGTTTACTTACTAGTAGAAATATATAAGGTTTCTATACTATTTTCCTTAATTAGTAGAAGGTATAAGCTAAAATACCTATATAGTGTTTCTAGAATTATACCTATATATAGAGTGAATTTTGCTATAGTCTTTTTGTAGGGGGGCTACGTTATAACTATAAACTTAAATTATAATTTTAGTATAAATAAAATTAAATCCTTTATAAATAACTTAGATATATAAAAAGGGTTTATAAGTAATAAAGTAACTTTATTATTATAATTTACTAAAACTAAGCTTCTTTTTATTTAAATTTCTTTATAAACTTAATAGCTATTATACTATAAGAATATAAAGTTTTAATTTATAAAGAGATAGAGAGAGAGAGAGAGAGATCTTAAGAAAGCTTTATTTAGAGATATTACTTTATAGAGTTAATTAAGCTAAGTTAGTATAAATACCTTTAAAGAGACTTTAAGAGAGTTAATAAGTATAATAACTAGTTAAATATATAGCTAGTACCCTTAAAAGGTATATAAGCTATATATTAAAGCTTAAAATACCTCTAAAAGCTCTTATAAAGTAATAGCTTTTCTCTTCTTATATTTAAGTTTATATAAACGTTCTTAATATCTCTAAAAGTAAAACTATAAGTATTTTTATAAGGTTAAGCTTAAAATACCTCTAATTAAGAAACTAAATAATAATATAAAGCTATAGAAGCTTATAGCTTACTTATAAAGCTACTTATAATAGTCTTAATAATATAGTTACTATAGCTATAATAAGTATAATAAGTAAAATATTATATCTTAAAGCTCTAAATACCTCTAAAGAAGTAAGAAATAAGTACTTCTAAAAGCAAAGCTTAAAGTACTCTTAAAAGGTCTAACTAATTAGAAACTAAGAAAAATAAGTACCTCTAAAAGTTAAAGTTTAAAATACCCCTAAAAGGTATAAAACTAATACTTCTAAATAGAAAACTAGATTATAGTGTGAGGCTATAGAAGTTTATAAGCTCCTTACAGAGCCTTTTATAATAGTTTTAATAGTATAAGCTTTATAGCTATAATATATATAATAGGTGATGAATTTAAGTTTAAAGTTTAAAATACTAATAATAAACAGATATAAAGTAGGCCTTAAGAGTATAAATACTACTTTATAGCTATAGAGGATACTAATAAAGTTATAATATACTAAGCTTTATAGCTATAATACTTATAGTAAGTAGGTTATAAAGTATTATAATAATAAGCTTATAAAGTATAGCTAGTATATAAGAAGTACTAACTTAGATTAATTAATATTAAGTTATAAAAGGGAAAAGTTAGAAGTAAGGGTATAGGCGTATAAAGGCTCTATAGGCGCGCCTAGCGCGCTTACTATAAGTTATATATTTAGGTATATAATATACTTTAAGGTAAGCATAATACTAGTACTATAATAGTACCCCCCCCCTTCTCTATAGGTTTCTATCTATAGAAACTACTTATTATATAAATAAAAATAAAGATCCCCTACTTTATAAGCTCTCTTCTTTTTTTCTTTATGCATAATAAAAGGTATAGATCTACTAATATAATATCTTAAGTAAGTAGGTATGCATATATATAAGTAGTAATATATAAAATCTATATATTTAGAGCTTATAAGCATTATATCTTACTATTATTATTATTATCCCCTTATATATATTAAGCCTCTATAGTAATATTATTATTATCTTATATAGGGAGTTCTTTATTAGCTACTATAATATTTAGCTATAACTATAAGTTCTTTAATAAGCTTCTAGCAGCTAAGTATATATTATAAAAAGCTTATAATACTACTAAAGCATACTTAAAAGCCTCTATATTATACTATTTAAAGTCTTTATTATAGCCTAGCTAATTAATATAATACTATAATTTCTACTAGTAAATTTATAATTATATAACTTTATTAACTTTAAACTTAAAGCTATTAGTATATTTAATAAGTAGTAGTAATATAGTATACTACTTTAGTAATAAGTTATTACTAGCTTTTTATAACTAACTTAAGTTAAAAGTATTATATACTTAGCAGCTAAGTAGTAAATCTATAACCTAAATACCTTTAAAGCTTACTACTTTAATCTTATATAGTCTATTCTAAAGTATTAATAGTTTTAACTAAGTTAGAGAGCGCTAGCCTTTTATTAACACCTAAACTAAGTCGCCTATAGCTAGGTTATTAAGGTAGCAGCTTTAGTTTACTATATATATATATTAACGCTAAGTAATAGCTATCTACCTTAAAGTAATATGCTAAGCGTTATATATTTAGCTAATTATAGCTTAAGCATCCTTATAGTTTAGTTTATTATAAGTATTATTAAACTTTATTATTTACTTACTTTAGTTATAGCTTATTCTTAATTTATAGCCTTATTTAATTTTAAATAGTAATAGGCTTATAGCTTTACTAAAGAGATAAGCTTATATAAAGTTAGCTATAGGTAATAGATTGCTCTAGTTATTTATATACTTATTAACTAGAACTTATAAGTATTACTAAAAGTATTAGTTTATAACCTCTATTTATCTATTTATTTATAGGTAACTTATTATAGAGAGGCTAATTTATATACTAGCAATCTTATAGAGCTTATTCTAGAAACCTAAGATAAATTAAGCTTTTTAGTCTAATATAACCTTATCAGGGAAGCTAAAGTATAAGAATATATAATAGAAAAACATCTAAGCTATATCTTATATAATAACTATCTTATAGTAAGGAACTAAAACTAAACGTTTAAAAAGATAATAAATTATAACTTAAATAGTATTAAAACTATAGTAATCTTTTAGTAAAGCTATAAAGTCTATTATAATAAACTACTAAGGCTATATAAAGATTAATAGTAGTTTTAGCTCTCCTAAAGTTATATGTTTTAGCTTTTAAGCTCTATAGTATATATAATAGTTATAAATATATTACTTAATATCTCTAGTTAGACCTTACTAATAATATTAGCTCTTAATAATCTTAGTAGTCTTATTATAGCTTAAGTATACTAGAGGTTACTACTTATAAACTTCTTATATAATATATATATAGAGGTTTTCCTTAAATAATACTATTATGCAGCTATTTATTAATAGTAGCCCTTCCCCCTCTTTAATTATTTAATACTATAAGTCTTTACTAACCAAAGTATAGTAAGTCTTAAGGGACGCTATCCCTAAGCTCCTATTTAGCTATAAAATATATTTAACTAGCAGCTAGCTTTATAGTTTGCTTATAAGCTTAAAAGCGCTAACTATAAGTTTTAAA
>JAKMXC010001008.1:0-11917 GCA_025328345.1 Colletotrichum sp. SAR11_59 | reverse complement strand
TTAGTTATATTAATATGTGATTAATAGTTATAAGGATAATTATTTAATTATTAGGTATAGTTTTACTAGTTGTACTAGTATTAGTAATTTTAGCTCTATATCCTTCTATAGCGCTAGTAATATTTAGTTTTACTTAAATTCTCCTTTAGGGGGTACTTAGTTAGGACTTAGTAGTTCTAGTTTAGTAGTTTTAGAATATCCTTAGAACTTTATAATAAATAAGTAAGCTAGGGAAAAGTAAAAATAACTAATATTAAATTAGATAGAGAGTGTCTTATAATTCTATAGATACTAATATTGAATTACTCCTTAAAACCTACTTATATATACCTCAAATAAGTATTAATTTAATAAGTTAGGGAGTTCTTAGTAACTATAATAATATAACTACTACCTTTACTAAAAATCACGCTTTTATCAAAAGAAATAATTAACTTTTAATAAAAGCTAGTAAGAAGAGGAATTTATATTATTTACCTATTAAAGTATTAAAAAGTAATACTACTAATAATATAAATATACTAAATCCTTTAACTAATAAAATACTTATATATAATAAGCTAAGGTATATAAGCATTAATTACTTAAATAAACTAAATAATAATACTATAAGTTTAAATTTACTTTTTAAACCTAATAACTTCACTAAATGTGAAATTTATATTAAATCTAATCTAACTAATAAAATAAATAAAATATCTAATAGTAATAAGGCTACTAAATACTTAGAAAAAATCTATAGTGATTTATGTGGCCCTATAAAACCTAAAACCTATAATAATTAGAGATATTTTATAACATTTCTAGATAATTATACTAAATATCTAGGGCCTCTAGCTGTTTACTATAATTTTTACCTACTTAGAGCGATAAACCTCCTAACTCCACGCCTCTTAATAATATATATAGCTTTTAGTTATATAATTATAACTCTCCTAACCTTAGCTATACTTATATATATATATTATACTAGATAACTTTATAATCTTTAACTTTACTTTAGTAATAATATAGTTTATAATTACTTAATTACTTAATTACTATAGACTACTAAACTTTAAACCTATCCTCTCTCTTATATATTACTTACGCTACTATTAAACACTATCCCTATTACTACTTCACTATTTACTATTAAGTCGTCACTATTATTATAGTCTTCTTATTTAATTAAGCTAGCTAACGCTTTTATAGTAGCTATACTATTATTAATAACGCTCTCTCTATTAGTTAAGTTTATAGTTATAACGCAGCCCCCCTACAAAAAGACTATAGCAAAATTCACCCTATACGCAAGTATAATTCTAGAAACACTATATAGGTACTTTAACCTATACTCTCTACTAATTAAGGAAAACAGTATAGAAACCCTATACGTTCTTACTAGTAAGCAAACCCTCTAAATATTATAAAGTTAAATACACACCTTAGCTAAATAGACTAGTAGAATAGTAACAGCGCTAGCTACATAGCGCGGGGCTAGCGGCGCTACACATAGTAGGGCTGATCACGTCAGGGCTGAACAGGTTACTAAGGCTCTCATGGCCTGGCGACAGCTTCGCTAAACTTTCCAGCGAGGTTCTGCGCTGACTTAGATTAGCCTAAGTCTAAGATATAGAAGGAAGTTTAACTCATAACGCCACCACACGAGAGATGACTCCTCAACTAAAGAGGTCATCAGAAGAGGTTCTCACAGCTAGAACCATAAAAACTGCGCAAAGCCTTATGCTTATTCCTCTTCCTCTTCCTCTTCAACCCACAATAAATCCTTCATAATGTCCGCACTACGCAAGGAATATAAGAACACTAACCCTACGTAAGGCACGCCCTTCTTTGAGAATATAGCTAGGGATATCGCTGCATAGAACAACATCTATACGCTAGATAAAACCCTTAAGTTTAGCGCGCACTCTATCCCTAATTAGAAGCGCTTCATTAGGGTTGCATTAAACGCTCTCTCTATTAGTTAATATAAGCTATACTTACTAATAAGCTTTAGAGGACTACCTCTACTTTAGTATTATAGAAGGCTTATTTAAAGAAAAGCTATTCTATAGGGTATATAAGTACCTTATCTACCTCTATAGCTAAATTTATATACTTACTATTAATTAAGTTATATATTAAAAGGTCCCCTATAGAGGTATTAATAAGAGCTCTTTTAAATATTATTCTAACTATATACTTTTTATATATCTTAGATTACGCGAGGAAAGAGTAGTTTTTATCAATCTAATTAATATTAAACTCTATAGTAAGTATTTATATATTCTTTATATTAATAAATATATTAAGCTTAAGGTATCTATACATAAAGTTAGGTATTAATATTATAAGTTAGTAAGGCCTCTAGCTGTTCACTATGATTTTTACCTACTTAGAGCGATAGACCTCCTAACTCCACGCCTCCTAACAATATATATAGCTTTCAGTCATATAATTATAACTCTCCTAACCTCAGCTACACTTATATATACACGTTAATAACTTCACTATCTTTAACTTCACTTCAGTAACGATATAGTTTGTAATTACTTAATTACTTAATTACTAACTACTAAACTATTAACCTATCCTCTCTCTCGCGTATCACCTACGCCGCTAACACTATCTCCATCACTGCTTCGCCGTCCGCTATAGTAGCTTCTTTAGAAGCAAGTCGTCACTATCGTTATCTTCTTATTTAATCAGGTTAGCTAACGCCTTTATAGCTATGCTATCGTTAGCAACGCTCTCTCTATTTAGCGCAAGGCGTACTTACTAATATTTAAGCCCTACTAAGCTTATACTTAGGCTTAGGCTACGTCTACCTTAGTATTATAGAGGGTTTATGTGAAGAAGGGCTACTCCTTAGGATAGCTAGAGATATATATAGCCTCTACCTTAAGGCTATTAGGGGTATTTATTACCTTAATTATAGTATAAAGAAGGTCCCTTTTAGAAGTATTCTTAAAGGCTCTATCTAATACTACTATGATAAAACGCTCCTAATTAGAGTTAGAATACTTATTAAAATTAAGGGCTTTATTTAGTATATAGATATTATTCTACGTAGCGATATCTTTAGCTATCTTCTTAAAGAAGGGTATACTTAGCGTAAAGTTAGTGTTCTTATATTCCTTATATAGTGTAGATATTATAAAGGATTTATTATAGGTTATAGGAAGAAGAAGAGGGAAAGGTATAAAGCCCTACGCGTAGTAGCAGAGCTTTTTATACTTCTAGCTGTAAGAACCTCTTATAATAACCTCTTTAGTTGAGGAGTTATCTCTATTTAGTAGTATTTATAGTATCTTGCTAGAAGGTTTAGTGAAGCTGTTACTAGGCTATAAGAGCCTTAGTAACCTGTTCAGCCTTAATATGATTAGCCTTACTATATGTAGCGCCGCTAGCCCTATGCTATGTAGCTAGTGCTACTACTATTCTACTAGTCTATTTAGCTAGGGCGTGCGTTTAACTTTATATGGTAATGTTTAGAGGGTTTACCTACTAGTAGGAACGTATAGGGTTTCTATGCTATTTTCCTTAATTAGTAGAGGGTATAGGTTAAAGTGCCTATATAGTGTTTCTAGAATTATGCCTATATATAGGGTGAATTTTGCTGTAGTCTTTTTATAGGGGGGCTGCGTTATAACTACAAACTTAATAGAGGCCTTAAGGCTATTATACCTAGTAGAGCTTATAGTATAGACGTCTGAATAGTAGAGGAGAGGAAGATAGGCGTAGATTAAATATAGCGTAGAGATAGAGGTAGCTAGAAGAAGATAGTTAACTTAGCTTATTATAGTGTTTGTGTAAAAGCGTATATAATTGAAGTAATATCATTAAGGGTAGGAATATTATATAATATAGCAAAAGGGGGAAACTTTTCGTTTTGTTAGTTATTATAATAGAATTCCTAATAATCAAGAATAACCATTTATAGCCAGTATAAATAGTTATTATTAATATATAAAAGAAATAATACTAATAATAGTGATAATAGGTAAAAGGTAGTAGTGATAGGTAGTAGTAGTAGTTAAATAGATAAAACTATTAAATTGCTTGCTTCCTTAAAATCTATTCTAAGTAGAAAAATCTATCGTATATATAATACATTTTTTCCTCGTAAACCTTTACTTAACTAGGTAATTACCTAATTAAGTAATTACTATAATAGGTAATTAACTGTAAAAACCTTACTATAAAGTTAATTATTACGGCTTTATTTGATCCGATTTAGATATTCTAGATCTATAGTATTATTATAGTTATAGTTTATAGATTTATTACAGATTATTAGTTTCCGTTGTTTTAGTTTCATATCTTAACTTAATACTAACTTTAGTTAGTAATAACTATATTATTTACTTTAGATTTATTACAGATTATTAGTTTCCATTATTTTAGTTTCAAATCTTAACTTAATATTAACTTTAGTTAATAATAACTATATTATTAACTTTAGGGAATTATTATTCCGTTAATATATACTTTTTATAGTAACTAACCTAATATATAGTTTTCGTTCGTTTCAGCTAATCGTAGGAATTACTATAATAAGTAATTTATACGATTACACTTTTTGTTCTAATTAAACAAAGTTGTGGTTACTTTATTCCTTTTAGTTATATTAATATGTGATTAATAGTTATAAGGATAATTATTTAATTATTAGGTATAGTTTTACTAGTTATACTAGCATTAGTAATTTTAGCTCTATATCCTTTTTATAGCGCTAGTTATATTTAGTTTTACTTAAATTCTCCTTTAGGGGGTACTTAGTTAGGACTTAGTAGTTTTAGTTTTAGTAGTTTTAGAGTTTGAAGTCCTAATAAACTAATAGAGGAGCGTAGAGGCAAAGATGATTTCTAAGTCTAAAAGTTATACGACCTAAAGGTTATTAGTAGTAGGTAAGAGGACTAGTCTAGCTTTCATAGTTAATACTAGTTAAATTTTATAATATAAGGCTAGCGGCCTAAATATATATATCTTAATACTAATAGTAATACGTATAATAAACTAATTACATACGTTTCAATTAAGTAGACTTTAAGCGTAGATGCTTACCTTGCTGCTTCTAGGCGATAAGCTATTCAAACTAAGGGAGACACTTTTATTAATACTAGCTAGCAACCTATAAGCATAAGAAAGCAAAGCATAAGTCAGCCTACCTTATAACCACACACCCCCTATAACCGCACAGCGCTCCTAAGATATAACAAGTAACCTAAAATAAGTAAAACATATATTTATTACTATCTAGCTAGTAAAAAAAAATACTAAAGTGATTTAAATTCAGCCTCTTATACTCTAAACCTCTTTATTACCTTAAAAGTTAATTTTAACTTAATCTCTTATACCTCTTTTATAGTATATATATTATAAAACTACTTATTAAGATTAAGCGCTATATCCTTATGTTTTTATAGTATATAGGCCTATAACTTAGCTTATAGTTAATGCAATAGGGTAAGGGAAAAAACTTATCGATCGTACTAGGCACTCCACTCTAGGCGGAAAACCCCCTAAAAATGCCTAAACACCTATATATCGATTTTCTAGATAACTATAAGAGATATAAAAGTAAATATATAAATATAAGCCTAACTAACTTATACTTTATCTATATTTTCTACTCTTTTTATACCTTAAGTTATATAATTTCTTAAGAGAAAATAAGCTACTAAAAAGAAGTTTAGTAGTATTACTTCTATAGTATTCTCCCCTATCTTTACTTTAAATAATTAAGGAAGTATAGTAGGGATTAAGAAAGAGGATAAAAGTAGAGCTAACTAAGGCTAGAAGAGCTTAAAAACGCCTATTTTTATTTAATTTTTAAAAAGTAAGGATTAATAAATTTTTTCTATAAACTAAGCTAAAGAATCCTAAAAACTCTTCTAGAGGGATAGTTACTAAAGTTATTAAGAAGAATAAAAAAAGTATAAAAATAAGTATATTTCTTATTTATCTACTTAGTTTTTTTTTGTTATAGGCTAACTAAACCTCTATCTACTTATATAAGCTATTTCCTTCTATAATAACGCTTAATACTTATAAAACTACCTATCTAACCTTTTACTTTTAAGTTAAAATTACTAAAAATTCTAAGTTCTCTACCCCTTTCTATATATCCTTTAAGTCTTTTATACGTTAAAGAAAGGAAGACTTAACTAGCTTTACTTTATATATATAAAGTTACGCTTAGCTCTTAGGGCTCTTAAACTATTAACTTCACTTTAAGCTAAGTTCTTAGCTATCTCTTACTCTATATAGGTAGTATCTTTATTTTCTTTTTATAGCTCTTTAGTATATTATATACTAAGTAATAAGTATCCTTTTAATATAGTTAGAGGTAAGTAAAAGTCTTAAAACTTTATCTTCTAAGTAATATCTTTAATTAGGTTATCTTATACTAAAAAGAAGTTATCTAAAGTATAGTTACTTAGTTTAGTAGTATTTTTAAGTAAGTTAAACTTTAGCTCTTATCTCTTAACCTTTACTTAGTATATACCTCTTTAAAGATTTTCTATCTTAACCTATTAATTCTATTCCTTTTTAATACCCTTAATAAGGTACTACTCTCTTTTTAATATTATTATAATAAGTTAAAAAGTCTAAGTTTCTATCTTTAATAAAGTTATCTAGGTTATAAGTGTTTAAGGGGGTAATTAGGTCTTCTTTAGCGATTTAGATTAAATCCTAAGTAACTAAAGACTAATTAAAGTAGGCTAAACGTAGCCTTTTAACTCTTTCTTTAGCTTAGTTTGTATTAGTAGATCTTTAACTTCTGCTATTTCTAGCTATAGTATCTATAGCGCTTACCTACTTATTAAAGGTCTAGTTAGGTTTAACTTAAAGCTTTTTAATATTATTACCTCCTTATAGTCTAAATTTATTAATAATAAGTTAAACCTAATAGTTAAGAAGGAGTTTATAGTAGTTATCTCTTATAATCTACTTCTTAGCTATATATTACGACTAAGTTATCTTTAAGCTATAGTTTCTTTTATAAAGTATATAATAAGTGAAATTAGTATTATAGAGGCTATATTTCTAAAGGTTATTTAATAATTTAAGTTAGAAGTTTAGGATAATAAAAGTAGTATAATTAATAAGGTCTTATATCTCTACTAATACTTTATAGATTTTATACTAGTTTCTAATAAGTTTCACTATATCTTAGAAAATAGCTTAGGAATAGCTTAGGATATTAGAAGTAGATCTAAGGTCTTAAGTAAGGTTTAAATAGAGATATAAACTACTTCTCTAGTTAATAATTATAATTAAAGACTAACTACTTACTTTATAAGTCTTAATAAAAATAATAAAGTCTCTCTCCTCTAAGTAGTTTTATTCTTTTCTATAAGCTTTTATTATACCTTCTTTAGTTTAAAGAGTAAGTATTATATAGATCTTTATATACTCTTCTTTATTAATATCTCTAATAGTAAGTTTATAAGCTAATTTAATATACTTAGCTTTAAAAAGGTTATATCTCTAAAGGAATCCTAAAAAGTTATAGAAGTTAGGAAAGTATTTTTCTTAAGTTTCTTAACCTTACTTATACTACTAGTAATTACTACTAGTCTTCTTAAATCTATTACCCTATCGCTTAATTAGTATTATATTTATAGTATCTCTACTTTCATATATCTATCTAAGTATAAAGTAATCTCTAGGAGCTTTAAGCTTTAGTATATTTAAAAAGTCCTATAGATTAATTAAAGCTTTAATAAACTTAATTATATTAAATATAATACTAAGGAGACTATTTTTAGGATAAATAGGAAAGATATAGTAGCTTTCTTTAATTATTAAGTTAACTATATTAGGAACGTCTAGATCTAAGTAACGATCTAAGGTAAGAAAGTTTCCCCCTTCTAAGGGTTTTAATATATCTCTAACCTATTTAGCTTTTTAGTATTTAATTAACTAGTCCTTATAAAGGAAGTAGATATAGGTTAGAAGGTTCTTATAGAGCTCTTTAATATTATTTATATCCTAGATACTTTTCTAGATTTTATAGATAATAAGAGAGTAAAGGGGGTTTAAAAGAGGAGAAGAAGTAATAGATATCTTAATATTTTTGATTAATGTAGAGGAGAAGTAGATATATAAATAGTTATAAAATAAGCTAAATAGTTTTACATTATGATCTATTTAGGCTATAATAATAAAATATCTTATAAAAAAAGAAGAGTTAAAAAAGTAAACTTATAATAGGTAAGGAGGTATTATTTATCATATTAAAAGTTTTTACTAAGAGTTAGAAAGAGTAAGTAAGAAGGGAAAAAGTATGATTTTTAGGATATATAAGTAATAGTTAAGCTTAGTTAAAGTATTATAGTTAAATATAAAAGTATCTATTAAAGAAGGGTTATTATTATATATATAGATATATAAAGTTATTTAGTAGAGGATTAGTAAGTTAAGGTACCTCTTTTTATAGATATTATTAAGGTGAATTTAGCGTTAGTAGTTAATATTCCTTCTAAAAGTGTGATTTTTAAATAAATAAGGAGCTAGTTAGGCCTATAAAAGTAGTTTTCTAAGGGTAAGATTTATATAAGTAATTAAAGTAGTTAATAGGTTTTCAAAAGTGAGGTTTAGGCTTTAAAGAAGTAGTAGGCATAGGGGAGAAGAAAGTAATATATATAATTTAATACCTAATAAGAGGTTAAATGTAGTTACTAGGGGTTTAATTAGGCTTATAATAATATGTTTTTTAAAGAAGGAGATTAATATAGCTATAAAAGAGCTGAAGTTTTCTAAGATTTATTTTATAAGATGCTTAAAGCTATAGGCCTCTTTTTATAGATAGTAGCGCTTTAATCTATACGTTTGCTTTACTCCTACTTCTAATACTTAAATAAATATATTCTTTTTAGATTAGTTAATTTTAGATTTATAGTAAAAAGTCCTTTAAGTTATTCTTTCTTATCTTATTAATAGATTACTATAGTAAATAAGCTTTTTGATCGTTATAACTGCTATTTTAGTATTAATTACCCCTCCTTTCAGATATAAAAAAGTATATTTCTTCTACTTAGCTAGATCTTTTCTTTTTTCCTCTGAATATACTAACTTTCATATTTCCTAGCTTAATTAAGCTTTTTATAATAATAGTTAGACCTTCCTAAATTATATAATACTTATATTATAGATATTAAAATTAACTCTAGTTACTCTTATACTACTAGTTAGAATATTTTATATAAGTTCTTCCCTTTCTCTCCTATTCCTACTACTACTATTAATAAACTAGATAAAGATAGTAAGTTTTACTTATATTAAACTATTATACCTACCTTAGTTATAATAAGTTAATCTTAATCCTAACTAAGTTAACTACTAACTTATCTATAAACCTCTCTTTCCCTCTTATAGACTCTAGTTAAAGGTCCTATTAACTTAATCTAATACTAACTTAGATTTATAAATAAGCTCTATATTAAAGATTATACTAAAGCTATAGCGAAGTAGTTTTAAGAGTTACTTCTAAAGTTTTCTACTATATATATAGCTTTAACTAAGAAGTAAGGAGTATTTCTTTACTAGCTATTTTTCATATATAAGGTCTATATTACTAAGGGTTATTCTAATCCTTAGGGGTAGTTATACTAGAAATTAAATAGGTTAGAGGTAGTTAAAGCTCTATTAATCTATATATATAGTACTTATAACCTTTATCTTTATAATAAGTACTTTAAGTAATAAGCTAAGATAGCTTTTGAGGTTACTAAGAGTAAATAGCTAGTTAAGGTACCTTTACTATTCTAAAAGTATATTTCCTATTAAACTAAGTAAAAGAGGGCTTATTCTAACTATATCTACTATAAAAAGGGCTTATTATATTTATATAAGGCTAACTATAATAAAGAGGAGATAGAATAGGTTAGATATATTAAGAAAGGTAATCTATAAAAGAATATTCCTAATAGCACGCTTTATATAAATAGTAGGGGCGTAAAGTCTTTTCTTAATAGCTAGTTAAATTCCCCCTTAGGCGAGGTAATTAAAGAGGATTATAAAGCATTTCTTAATTATATAGATAAGTTAAGTAGGGAGTTTAAGTTTCATAAAGAGAGGGATATTCTACTTACTAATATTCTAGTAATAACTTAGGTTATAGTTAAATAAGTAAGTTACTTAAAAGGTAGAAAAGGAGGCTTTATATATATAATAAAAACATAGAGTAGTTTCTAGAGATAGTAGCTTTTAGTGAAGTATTTAGACTAGCTTAGATTTAAATTTTTTAAAAGTAGTATTAGTTTCTTTTAAGTTTTTTAATATTTTTTAGTCTTTTAGTATTTATTAGTTTTTATTATTATATATCCCCCCTTCTTTTATAATAATATATATTAGGAGTAAAAGAAGTAATATAAATATATAGTTAATATAAATCATAATATAAAGGTAACTAAATATAAGTGAATAAAATAATATTTTACTTACTAAAAATAGTTAAAAATAAACGATTTTCATAAACTTAGCTATCCTTTAGTTCCTCTATATCCTTATACTAGCTATTAAACTCTTTATTCTTTATAAGGATACTTACTACTATTTTATTTTTTTTCTACTAAGCGTTAACTTTAACTTATAATATTTTATTTTGTTCTTATAATTACTTAATTTATACTTTTATAACGTTAGAATTATTAGTCTCTACTTCTTTAAGTATAAATAACTTATTAAAGTTTAAGATCTCTACTAAACTAAGCGTATTAAGATTAAGTTAGTTTATAGTAAAAAAGACCTTATTAAAGACTTATTTAAGGTCTAATTAGACTTCTATTTTAGAGATATTATCTAGATAGCTATCCTTATTTACTATAAATTTCTTTAAGTAATTACTAACTACTATCTACTTAATTAAGATTCTAGTCAAGGTTTTAAATAGATAAAATAAAGTTTAAGGGGATATTTATTAAATATAAAAGGGGCCTAACTAGTACGCGCTAAACTTACTAGAAGAGCTTTTATTAATAAATAGCTTTACGTTATAGATAAGAATAATATCCCTAACTTATAGTTCTTTATACTATATTCTATACTTATTTCTTTAGTTATAGTCCTCTATAACTTAATAGCGCTACTTTATAATATATTTAAAAGCTATTTACTAGTTAGAATTAAGTTATTTAAAGGTCCTTATATATAAAAGGAGTTTAATCTTAGCGTCTCTAACTTTTAACTAGTCTAGTACTTACTAAGTAATACTTTTAGTCTTAATTAAAGTGATTAGGTTATAACTATAGATAAAGTAAAAAGAAGAATACTTTATAGAAGATCTAACTAATATTTAGTTAGCAAAAAAGGCTATATAAAGGACTAAAGTCTAATTCTTTCTATTAAAGTCTAACTAGGTTATAAGGGTATAAATAAGAGGCTAATACCCCTTTTTAATAAGTCTATTAGCCTTTAAATTATATATTAAGATAATAAGGCGTTATCCCCTATAGACTCTATTAAGCTTTTTAATAAATCCTTTATTTTTAGGTCTTCTATTAACTATAAAAAGCTTATAGATCCTATAGTAGTAGATTATATCTTCTTAGATAAACTTAGCTATTATCCTTAAGTTAACGTTCTTAAGAACTTAATAAACCTCTATATAACTAGTAAGTATATCGTAAGCTTCAGCTAAAGAGTAATTACTAATCTTTTAAATATAAATATAAATATACTAAAATAAGATTCCTAGAGGTATAGAAAAGGTATCAGGGTTTTTAAAACGCCTTAATTAGGCTTATATATAAGGTAAATAGCCCTTTATCTTATCACTTATTATTTAATATATATTTTCCTAAGTATACTACTCTTAGAACTTAGTATATATTATTTCTTAGCCTTAATACCTTCCCTTAATATATATATACTAGATTAACTTCTTCTACTCTTTTTTATTATCTACTACTTATCTTAGCGTAAG
>JAKMXC010001007.1:0-11957 GCA_025328345.1 Colletotrichum sp. SAR11_59 | reverse complement strand
CCCCTCCCCTCCCTTCTATCTACCTTCCTATGCGCACTCAGCCTATATTCTACCTTAGGAATATATATAAGCACTATTCCTATTTAGGATTTACTTCTATCTTTAGTTTCTCTACCCTTATTACGTTATTACAGCTAAAGCTAGGCAATAATCCCATGCAGCCTATAGGGGAAGGGGTAGAAGCAATCTAAGGCCTAGATGCCTAGATTCGCTAGTCTAGGTAGCTATGAAAGAAAGCCCTTAAGGGCTTTAGGTGAGGGGGGCACTATAATATAGAATATCTTTCGCTTCCTAGAAGATCCCACACGCAGTGAATTTCGCGCAGACAAGGCTTAAGGGAAACTCTAGTAAATAGATATACTTATAAGACGCCTAGATATAGGCCTACTAACTAGATCTATTAACGTTGTTTGTTCTCAGCTTAGCGTGAGAAGAAAATATTATCACATCTATTATCCGCCTTCAACCCCTTAGTATCTTTACCTCTATCCCTATCTACGCCTAGGCTAACCCTAGTTATTATCTAATAATATATACCAGATATCCCCAGCAGCTTATAGGATAATTATGCAGTATTTAAGGCATAGAACTATTTAATCTATAATCTAGTCTATAGTATGTATACTAATAAGCATCCTAATAGAAGCTAGGATAGAAGGCTATACCTACTGTAATTACCATTCACCTATTCATATTAATAAGCTTCAGACTATATATGCCTGCAACCTCTCCCCTTCTAACATACTATGCTCTTTTAAGACGTTCTTATAGTCGGTTAGTACTTATATAAGTCGTAGTAGAAGTCTGCGCTCTTTATAGATAGGCTATATAACTAGTCTAGTAAGCTATAAGTGCGCATTTTTCATCTTCAGCAAGATATAGATAAGAGGCTAGAGATAGAATTAGAGATATAATAAATACTCTCTCTCTCTCTACAGCCAACATCTTTCATTAAAGATGTCTAATAGAGGTCTAACAACGTTCTTACCTATACTATCCTATCAGTTGCTGCGTAACGCTAGTATATACGCATGTTAGACATAGTAGATGAAATGTTGTTCCAGTTGATCGACAATTTTCTCCAGCAAATCGTAAGATTTATTATAGGCCGTAGGAATAGAGAGGGTATAGCTCCTTAATATACTAGCGTTATGCGCAACTCAATAGGTTATTTTGACCTACATACGACCACACCTACATGTTAGAGATTAAAAGGCGCCGCTAATCAGTTAGAATATAGTTCTAATCTATTTAAATTTATATAGTATGCTATATTCAGTCTTAGCCTGATAGAGATAATATAGCTAGTAGAGTAGTAGTTATAATAGGTAGAGGTATGTTTGCAAAAAATATAGAATAATAGTATAATAAAGAAATCATAGAAGTTCATAGAGGCAGCAAGCAAGCTCGTTTAAAGTTAGGATTACTTCTTCCTAGTATATATAAACTATCTATATAATTTCCTCCTACGTTAGGATACCCCTTACAGAGCTATTCGCCATTCACTTCATCTAAGCTATAAGTTTAGTGAGGCGATTAAGCATAACAGTTAATAGTAGATAAGCTATTATATAATCAGCTACAGTATATTAGGTAATCACAGATAGAGTTAGTAATGCCCTCAGTACACCAGATCATTTATTTATCCCTTTCCTTACGTTACCTAATCCGTCCATATATCCCTATATGCTTTATTTCTGCTCAAGTCTACTGCGCAAGAAAATATTAAAGTTACTTACTATTACGTTTTGCAGTATTTAATACTATCTACTACTGTTAACTAGTTAAATAACGTGGTTTATGATATAAGCAGCCCTCCCTCCTATCTTTCTTCTAGATTCAGCTAGCATTAACGCGTTAGTTTCTCCCTAACTAACGCAACATAGTATCCAAGCCCACTTCTAGCTAGGCATAGACACACGCTCTAATCACCCTCCCTTCTAGATATCTAAATAGCTGCATCTATCCGCTCTCACTACTAGGCTACTTCTACGTCTTCTTTCCCTACCTTACAAATACTATATGCATCAGCTATTCTCTCATCTCCCTGTTAGGGCTATACACGCCGCCCGCAATAATTCGCATTAGATCTAAACTATTCTCTAGTTTCCTATTTATTTACTGCTATCTATATACCTTTTCTTCAATAGAGGGGAGACGTAGGGGAGCACCTGCCGATTATACTCACTACATATAATATATAGAGTAAAGTAAAATACCTTGCAGTTTACTTCAACTATCTAATCAGCTACGTTTAAGGGCAAGAAGCTCTATAGGGGCCATAAACTTAACAGGTTACATACAAACCTAAAGGTCTACCTGAGGTTAAGTAAAAAGATAGGTAAGTATACACATAAGATTTAGAGCGTTTCCTCCCTCAAGTAACCCTTAGGAGAGTATTATGAAGAGGTAGATTTTGCCTTATCTAGTTTCCACTCACATCACAAAAGCCCTCAGGGGCTTTTAGCTAAGTCGGTTAGGTCATCCAGCTTCAATAGTTAAGTCCCAGAAGCCCCCAGAAGCCCCCAGAGGCTTCTAGCTGATTAGGTTAGGTCATCCAAATTCCACCATTAGATCCTAGAAGCCCCAAGGGCTTATAGCCAACTGCAGCAGGGCATCCGGGATCTATAGTCAAGTCCAACTTCCAAGAAGCCCCAGGGGGCTTCTCACTAAATAGGCTAGGTTGTCTAGAGGACTACTCTATGGTCAAGAAGCCCCAGAAGCCCCAAGGGGCTTCTAGGGCTTCTAGCCAAGTGTGATAGGTTATACAGATTCAAATGGTCAGGTCTAAGAAGCCCTCAGGGGCTTTCTTCTAGCTACATATATCATTCGAACTCCGTAGTTAAGTCCTGGAACCCCTCCCTGCTGGCGGGCTCATAGATACCTGTGACCGGTCTGTCTGGACGCAGAATCTGATGTATACCGTCGTCTAATATACTTTCCCTTCGTCAGCCCCAGTGCCCCCCCATTCGCATCACTTGTTTGTAGCCCTGAAGAACCCTCTTTCTAGCCTGAATCCTAGCCCTAACCTGGTCCGTATTAAGCGTTGGGAGGGCACTACTCTCACATCAGTAGTCGCGCAACTCTTCCAGGAATGGACACGATCGCGCTTCTCATTGGAGAGTGTATGGTGCGCGGTATATGTACAACATTGGGACTGCTAGCAACCGCAGCTTATCATGGATGGGACACTCCCGTCAGTCATCTCCCACAACCCGCTTCCTGTGGAACACGTTAATTCTTGGCGCCCCGCCGGCAAGCCATCTGTGAGATGACCAAGCGATAAGACGCCCTGTTCCTCTTAATCATGTCCTTGGGAAGAACGCAGACCAACGGTCTCAAAACACTCTTGAAAACATCGAAATAAACGGGAGAATCTGTTTACTGAGTATCAGGGCCGCGGACGTTATGTAGCGAGGGATTTTCTGGGAGATGGGAAGGGCAGCGGCAACGAAGGGGCTTGGACAACCATGGTTCCCGGACGAGATTGGCAGCTGAGCGTGGAAGATTCTTATGGGTGATTCTGAAGATCGGGGCCAGGAAGCTCTGCTGCGAGCCGAGGGTCGACGGAATATTAACGTCTTGACTCATCCTTTGCCGGTAACGCTGGTACATTTGAATACAAGCGGATACAATGATCGCTTTGAATCAGACGTAGAAGCTTTGCAATTTCAAGATATGAACTGGGAACAGGCATCAAAATACAATTTGCTGCAGATGACAGACTTTGCTGGTGAGGTAGATGCGCGGAATCGATTGTGGTCTTTGCAGGAGACCGTCCGTAATCAGATCGGAAACGGCTGGCTCGTAAAGCCCCACGTAAGAGGCCAGCCAGTCCACTGAATGGCGACAAACTCATGTCTTTACTTGACAATTCTCCCACGCCGACTAGGGATGAAGGTAGATAAGGGTATGCAGGTCGAGTCACAAGGCGTAGCAGAGAGGGATGTCGATGTCGATAGATTCATGAAGCCGTCGGTCTTAGTGTGATAGTCAAGATTGTGCGCAGAAGATAGGTTCGAAGAGAGGGGGACGGATGGGCAGAGATGATGGGTAGAACATCTGGTTAGTCCTTGAAGGTGATCGTGGCAGTAGCGGCCATCGTCCGTAACCGTGGCATTCGGAGTCGCATTGACTGGCTTGAGTGCTAGTTACAAAGCATAATCAGAGTGATGAACAGAGAGGCTTCAAAGACGGAAGTGATTCAACTCAGTTTCAAGCTGTCCATGTCCGGGAGCTGAGGTGCTAGCGACAGCCCACGAAAATCGCCACACACCGCCTTGAACGCTTGAAATCGCAGTCAAGAAAGGCACTGCGCTCGTTTACCGTAGTCCTCCACGACGGCTGCCCTGCTGCATACCACGCTGTTCTTCTCCATCTTCTCAATTAGTCATATCGAGCCTCAAGTTGTTGAACACTTTGAAGCATTCATTTGCGAGGGGGTCGTACTGTTAGTTCAGGACTCGGTCACAGCTTCGGTGCGGATTGTGATCGGATCGTCGAAGATGAAGTTGGGATGGATTCAGCCGACCTGCCCGGTCCGTCCCGCTCGAACTCTTCGAACGTTTTTGGTCGCCATGTTTAATGGCTGGAGTCACATTTCGCTTTGAAGATAGAGTTTCTTGGCCCGATTACGACACGCCGGGCTGTATATTCTTTATTCTTGCCAAATCTTCCTCAACGGAGAGTCGAAGCGTCACCCACGGCCTAGACCCAACCTGTTTGAGCAGAACACAGGTCTTGGGGGAATATGACGGCATCGGGCCGTTGGCCTGAAATTGTTACGAACGGGCCTGCCGGAATCAATGTGCTGAATGACACAATAAAACATGTTACAAAGACAATGGGGTCGATGATGTCGAGGCGGCTGGGTATCCTGGAGTGGTTTCCGGCAATTAGACCTCGGCATCTCTGCCTTATACAGTATTGTTGACCAATGTGCTCCGTTCTTCGCGGGCTCCTTGTATTTGTCGATATCGACCTGCGAGGTATCGTCAATGTCGACGGAAGATTGGTCCTCGCCTTCAAAGAAGGCGAGACTTGGATCTGCCTCTGGGAGATCTTCGTTTGCTGACTCGTTGAGACGGAACGGAGCAAAGGCGAGGTATGACGGCTCAACGAGGGTGGATTGCCGGACTCAAAGTTATTGAGGGCATCCGCCGCATCTTTTGCTAACGCCACCGTTAACGCCACCGTTGGTTGGCGTACGAGAGATCCATCGGAAGAGAAAAGCGTCGCTCAGCTACAAACATATGAAATGGACTTTTTCTAATCGTCGAGGGCTTTTAAAATAAGCATGACAGGTAGTTTGGCGTGGTCCCATTGGGTAAGTCCAAAACCATTGACCATCACGACATCCTGCTCCCTGCTGAGCGGGGCATCTGCCAGCTGACTGTTTTCAGCGGGCTCATAAGAGGGGGCACAACAGCGAGGTCGAAATTGCGGCCAAAGGACGGCTCAAAGGACGGCTGGTGAAGATTACCCCAACCAAGTAGGGTGAGGCAGCCTTCCTAGTAGACTTCAAAAAAGAAAAAAAAGCTCAGGGATAATCGAAAGGCGAAGCGGTTAGTACGGGCGATATCCTGCGTGCTTTGAAACGCTTATAAGGACTGTGGAGACGGGTAGGCGAGGTTCTGATATTGTGAAGAGATTGATGTCATGGGGAGGAAGCTAAGGACCTGAGTGCGGTACATGAGAGGGCAGTGGGCGGGAGACACCAAGCTTGCGAAACACTCCTGTGTTCCCATCACCATTGGCCATGGAAAAGACTCTTTCTTTGGTCCGTTGAGTTCGCACTCGCCAATCACAATGCCTTGTTGTTGATGATGTTTCTCGCGGTATCTCGGGCACCATCCATGAGAACCCAACTCATCCGATGCAGCACGAGAGACAACGAACACTTGAAGCAACATGCTTTCAATGAGATCATTAGAAAGTTGATTTAACGGTTGAGTTTTACTGCAAGACCGCCAGCTCGTCAATCGCAGTCAAGATAATTCTGGCCGTGAACGGCGAAAAACATTCAAGCAGTACTACGTCTAAGTATATGAGATCATTATAACTCTTATGATACCACCTCCCTTCACATCATGTCTTCTCATGTTAATGAAACGTGCCGCCACTAAAGTTGCTTCCTAGGTTGCACGTTCGAGGTTGTTCGAGTTGACTAATTATGGATTATCAGGCGTTTCGTCTTCGACGTTCAAACTGAAGTCGACTTCTTACCGCTGTTTGATTGTTGGTAGTTCGGATTTGGGACCCGCGGGGCCATCCCTCGTTCAACGGGGAACCGGTCTCTCGTATCCGAAATGCTGAATTGGGGCGGCATCGGAACAGGGGGGAAGCAGTTCGGATTGGGAACACGCGGCGGGTTTTGGCCTGAAAGATCGGAATAGACGACACGGGAGGTTTGGGTTGTCTTCATTGCTGACGGGAAGCCAGGCGGTCCGGACGGCTCGAATGGTGGGTGAAGTGGATTGGGCCTGGGTACCCATCGTATGGTCTGCTGAGCCATAGCGCCGGAACCCGGCTGCGAAGCTGACCAGCTGTTCGGGGTATCGTCAGTGCAACTCGAGAGCATGATCATGACAACACATTAAAGTATAGTCTTGGGGAAAATGAAAGAGAGGAGAAAGGGGAGAAGGGCTAGATTGAGTTTCAATTTTCGTTCCGCTCGATTAACCGCTCAACCGCACGAAGCAAATATTCTAGCCCAAAGTGGAAGCAAACATGCTCGGCCAACATGAAGTACCAACCAACACGCTCAATCAACAGCTCCAACCATCTCCGAGTATGCCAGAGATGCCAGGACTGTGAGCAGTGCAAGTGGAGAAACGACATGGAGGTCTATCCAATCAAAACAACTGTCTGAGCCGTGGAGACCAACGGTTTCTTTCGTCTCCACCAAATTAAGTCAAAGATACCAAAATCCTTGTCGTTTCCGTGGTACTTACCCACTTTGGGGCCGTCTCTCGAGGGAATCTATCCATTTGAAGTCGGCGACTACGCCTTTTAGTGTTGCTGATCAACAGGGAATTTTGTCGAATCAGGCTTCCTCAGTAAATATTCAGTTAATAAATCGAGAAACCAATCAGAGCTAGAGATCCGTTCACGCTAAAAGTCGCCTTGCCGACTTCAAATGGATTACCACCACACGGGCTGGCATCGGCTTCCTGTCAGATGCCGGAGCTCAATTATCGACTCGATATGTGGAGCGAATGGCAGCCATCCAATTAACAGAATAGTGAAGAGTCCGTGACTGTCCTACCTGCTTTTCCTGGCCAACGTTGATGTCACCCCGGGCTCAATCTTTGTTACAAACCGCAGAGGCTCAGGCTTGCCGCCAGTCTGGCAATTTATCATGTTCTGGTCCCCATTGTGACGCTCCCCTCATCCTACATGCGCCTTTATTAATAAACTGAGTGGGCATGTCACCTCTTTCTTCGTTTCACGACTTCATGAACTCTATAGACAGGTAACGGTGGATTGGGCTAGAAGCTACATTATCGGCCCGAACCAATCAAAATAATCGGTGAAGTCAAGAAATATTCATTCATGCCAGTGGCTCTTCAAGCGGTAACACAAGCAATTCCGTCCCGAACGGAAATTCTCAACGTCCACTGATCGTCATTGGAACCTCGATCAATCGAACCACAATAGTTCCTCCTCGTCATCGTCTCCCACAGGAGGCGCCAGCTTCTTCTTCTTCTTGTCCTGGCCGCTTCCAATATCACCAAAGCAATCATCCTTAGTTTCCTTGTAGTATGCCTTGAGCATAGTAGACTTGGAGGCGATGGTACCGTAAGGAGTGTGTCGATACGAAGGAAGTCGAGACGTGACGGTGGTCATAGCAGACTTGTTGGCCGGGATGGACGAGGAAGTATGCAAGGCAGAGGTGCCTTTTTTACCGACGTCACTGGTGGCTGCGCGATCTTTCTTCGGCGCCTTGGTAGCGGCCTTGGGCTGCTCATCGTCGGAGTGTTCGGCGCGGGACCGAGTCTTCATGTTCGCACGCATTGGTGCTTGTCGGATTCGAAGGTTTCTTGCGAGGGGGTGGGGATCTGGGGAAGGTGCCGTATTCATGACGTCGTATACATCGTCTTTCTTTGCTTTCTTCTTGGCCTTGGATTTCTGTTTGGAGGCTGATTCTGCCGTCTTGTTCTTGGATTGCTCAACAAACGCGGGGTCATCCTCGGAGTCGTAGTCATCCACATAGTATGCGGGCGGGATGCCATCGTCACCGTCGCTGTCTGCGCCTGGGCTTCGGAGGGGAGGGTGTTCACGGAAGATTTGAACGTTGGACGTCTGCAGAAGGAGCGGTCAGTCAGCATAATGCAGATCTGCGGATCGACTCTGAATCTTACCATTCTGAGTAGATAGGTAGCTGGTGGTAGAAGAAGACAAGAAAACTGGGTAAATAGGTGTCGCGGAGAGGTTTGAAGCTGGAGTTGGCGTTCTGGTTAAATGGGATGTGTGCGGCAAGACTGCAGAAGGCAGGCACGACCGGGTTTCTGGAATATGATTAAGGGAGAAAAGTCTGACGCGCCAGGACCGCAGAAGCGACGCGTAGAGAGGCATCCTACAAGGGAAGAAAGATACTGCGATTCAACCCTACTGTTAATGAAGACGTGGGTAAGTATCGTCTTTTGGTCTGATATCTAAGGATCTATTTTGCAGTTGCAGTTGCACACCCGCCTAATTACGATCATTCTCAAATTATCATTTTTTCTGAACCGACTGTGTGAGTGGTTTCTGGGGATTGACATATGGTAGAGCATAAAACATTTTTGACCTATCTGAGACTGACAGAAATAGTTCCAGGTCTGAGAAAATAACGAGGGATTTAGTTCCTTACTTTCTGTTATGATAAAGCACTAAACGCTTCGTTGCCTATCTTTTCTGGGGAACGGAGAAACCTCTTTTCTGTTCCCTGGTGCCGAGCCTAGTCGGATTGAGAGTTCGATAGAGCCGTAGACCGTCGTCTTGGGGAGTTGCAGGCCCTAATCGATTACATCAGATGTCCTTTGGAGCATCTGAAACTTACCCTCCTCGACATTTCCAAGTCCAATCTTCTCATGGAGTCGAGCATCTCGTAATAGCAGAAGTTCAAAACCAACGCACTCCCACTGAAGCATCGACAACCGAAATCAACCAAGACTCAAGCGAATTAATCAGCTAGAAACACTGCGAGGCTTCACGAAGGAGGGGGCTAATGAATGAGGAGCAATTCCAATTGGTGACTCTTGTTTCTCTGTCAAAAGAGGTTCGCCGACTGTACTGACAGCTTCAGATTTTCGTTTGCCCCGAAAGCAGCATCACAAACAAGATCAACGAATACCAGAAGCACAAAAAATGCTGTATCACGGTCTTAGTTTATTTACACAGCATGATGTTCGGATCAGCTCGGCTAAGATCCGGATTGCGATTCCGATTTGCAGCGCTTTGCTTTCCACGGTAAAGACCTGGCCTCAGTCTTTTTTTTCTTCAAGTGAATGGTTACAGGATCTGGTTTTCTAGTCGGCGAAACTCTGCCTGTACATTTTTGTAATCGTACTCGCTGTCTATCTCTTTGTTCTGGTAGAGCTCGAGGACCCACGAAAGTTCCAGTCCCAATCCAAATGGATTGAGAGGTCCGGCTTGCGGTCGTTGACGTGTGCTTTGAAGGTCCCCGGACTGCGTCAGCAATCATCACCGGCACCTTCATCTCTATTTTCAATACCTTCCGTGCCACAGTGAACTTGGCTTGGACGAGTTCCATATTTTGTCTGTCGCATACGCTAGACGTTCAGATCACGAGAAATGCATGGGCCGTCAAATGTCGAGTTCGCGGAGCCTGTTCTGAGAAAGGTTTCCTCGTTGAAAACTCATGCCAAACACAGTTTATCTTTTCCAAGCGGTCCACACCTAAAATGTGGCTTCACCGTCTTCATTGCCTCGTATGACCTTCATCTCTCTGACTTGGATAGTGTATAAGGCAGAAACTTGTTTAGGTTGTCGCTTGTTCGAACCACTCAAGAGAGTTCGATCGTGTCCTTTCGTACCACATTTGAGGACATCTAGAGAGCATTCCTCTAGCCATTCGATAATCAGACGGGCGATTGAGCACCGAACTCTGGGGGGCAAACAATTGATAGATGTGAATGCATACAACCTCGACCTCACCCCTCACGGTGTACGTACGGAAGTCTCCCAGAATTTTGAAGAGAACCGCACGGGCGCCTTCAAAGTTCCTCCGAACCGGACTTTTCTGTAGCCCCTCCGACGACGAGGAAGTTGAAAAAGCCCGCAGACAACGATTTGATAATCTAGGCCTGCAATTATCTATGAATGTCTCATATGGGGCAGTGAAGAAGGTACGGAAAAGCATGTATGATTGGATACTGGAATTCACCCCAGAAATAAGGGCAGCGCACTCCGTAAGCTGGCCATGTCGAATTCTTTGGCATTCACAATGAGGTAAGAATCCCTTCACAGATCATTGGCGGTTAAGATGACCCAGTCAGTGTTCGGTCTACGCACAAGGCGTGTATTGAAGGCTAGGGCACAAATTTTCCACGTTGGGGTTTCCCTGAATGGCAGAGTTTTCAGCATATGTGAATTGCCTGCTCATACGATATTTGGGAACCCTGGTGATTGAATGTACTCCTGTGGCCTTGATAGCTTAGGTTCGAGAATCGTAAGGCTTGGCGAAGCCCTGCGTGACTTGTTAATCTATTGAATAAGTTATCTATGGGGTTGAGAGTTGCGTTGACATGGCAGGGATGCTATGATCCTGATGCCTTTTCTCGACGTGCCATGCGGGACTATGCCCTGGACTATGCCCGGGACCTGTTGCAAATGTTGGGAAAACTTGCCTCATCGGCAATCATCACCATATCAATGGACTGGAGGAGCAGCAAAGTAAGTCGGATTCGAAGCGGGTTTCGGTCACCAAAGCACAATTACACTCCAGTTGAAGGCCTTGATAAGCCTTCAGGCCAAAGAATAGGGATTAATAGCCCACGTCTTCTACGCAGAGACTCCTCCCAGAAGAGTGGTCTTTGCGACCCGTTCCTCGTATGCTGTTTTGAGAATCAATCGCTTCCCGGCCTAGAATAACGTCTTTCATATGAATAAATATCCACAGAGATTGCGCGAGCTTCTCTTCCTCTTTCTAGTTCAATCTTGTCTGCTATTTGAATTGGACTCGTGGGTTACGTACAGACCGCGAGGACCCTACTGACAGCTCGGTTTAGATGGAGAGGTTCAAAGTCTGAGCACCCCTAGGTAAGCTGCCTGAACACATTGAGGATTCGTGTTGTTCACAAAGACAATAAATGAAGGCAAAATAACGCTCGGAGGAATGGCAAAAACGAAGACGGCGATGCGGGTGACACTCGGGACAGCAGCGGCAACAACGGAAACTGACCTTGCTAAGGAGGAAAACAGCCTCTGGCGATTTCAGATGAAAACTTACAAACTCCTCCTGGGAAAAACGCCGAAATTTTCCAGAGCCGAATATGTCTTCTACTCACTTTGCTGATGCTTTATGCCCCCTAAACCTGTTCATAGTACCGCATATCGACAATAGGCGAAAAGCTCTGCATAGATGAGACGCCTACGTACATGCGCCTTTCTGATCAAGGGCACCTCTCAGTCAATGACCGAGGACCATCCATGACAAGGGTCGTCCAGATTAACTGGCGGGCTCTACAAGGACGATCACACAATGCGCCGGCCGAACGTATCCCTTCGCCCATTCATAAGCCTTCTAGAAGGTGGGAATATCAACATATCTCACGCAATGTTACAAGAAGTGTCTTCTTATCTACTTCGCGCCGCAGCAGTAAAAAAAAAAAAAAAAAAAAAAAAAAGAAAAAAAAAAACAAAAAAAAAAAAAAAAAAAAAAAAAAACCAAAACCACAAAAAAAAAAAAAAAAAAAAAAAAAAAAAAAAAAAAAAAAAAAAAAAAAACAAAA
>JAKMXC010001006.1:0-12003 GCA_025328345.1 Colletotrichum sp. SAR11_59 | reverse complement strand
TTCTAGGTTTTTATAATTCCTTAGTAACTATATATAGAGTAAGTATAAAACTCTATAATTACGTTATTATTTAGTTTACTAAATAAGCTAGTATTAGATTATTTAGTTATTATTAAAAACTTAGTTATTAGTATTAGGTCTCTATTATTATTTCTTTTAAGAATTACCTAGGTTTCTTTAAGTACTAAAATATTATAGTTTAGTTATTAGCTAAAAACGTCTACTTTCTTATTATTTAATCTTTTTTAGTAGATAATTTAGAAGTTAAATTTTAATAGGAATTCTAACTGTCTAACTTATTATTTATTTAATACTTTTAAAGTTATAAAGTATAAGAGATTCTTATAGTCTAAGTATATAAGTACTTTATAGATAGTTTCTAAGAGTTTTAGTCTCTACTCTTTAAAAACTTTAATAATTACTATTAGTTCTTTATTATAGATCTAATAGTTTAGCTTAGGTTTATAGAGCTTATAAGAAAAGAAAGTATAAGAATATAGCTATCCTTCTAAGTCTTATTATAATAGTTATACTCTAAAGGTATAGTTTAAGGAATTTAGTTTTATTTTAAATTATTTAGTAGGATCTAATATTATTAAGATTAGTTTACTACTAATAAGGTCTTTAATTTTCTAAAAAGCTATTTACTAAGGTTCTTCCTATATAAATAAGGTATTTTTATAGTTAAAGTAGGTAAAAGCTATATTAATCTTACTATAGCTTTTAATGAATTTTTAGTAGAAATTAATAAAACCTAGGAATCCTTAGACTTCCTTAAAGTTCTTAAGTTCTAGCTATTCCTTAATAGCTTTAACTTTATTCTCTAATATTTAAACTTCTCTAGGGGTAATAGTAAATCTAAAGTATTTTACTTTTTAAGTATAGAATTTACTTTTTTTAAGTTTAACTAGAAGTTTAGCTTCTTAAAAAGTTTATAAGATATAGTAAATATTTTCCTTATATTTCTTAAGTATTAATAAGAAGATAAAAATATTATTTAAGTAAATAACTATATATATATTAATATATTCTTATAAAACTATATTAATTATATTTTAGAATATTATAAGAACGTTAGTAAGACTAAAAAGTATAATAAGGTACTTAAAATATCTTTTATATATTCTAAAAGTAGTTTTCTATTCTTTTCTTTATTTTATCTAGATTAAGTTATAGGTTCTTTTAAAGTTAAAAGCTATAAACTAGTTAGTTTTATAAAGGAGTTATTTTATTTTATTAATAAGTAGTAGTAAGTAGTGATTTTTAATTATTATTTTATTAAGTATATAGTAGTTAATATATAATTATAGTTTCCTATTCTTCTTAGGTATAAATAAAATTAGGTTTCCTATTAGTAATATTAAAGGTTTAATATAACTTTTCTTAAGGTTTTTATTAAAGTATTTATCTAAAACTTCTATTTCTATTTAGTTAAGTTTATAGATCTTATTAAAGTATAGTTTTTTTCTTTCTTTAAGAGGAATCTTATAGTTAAAACTAATATATTTAGGTAGTTTAGTTTCTAATTTAGTTATAAAGAGTTTTTTATAAACTTAATATTCTTCTAAGATAGATAGAAGTAGATTGTTTTTTTATTTTAGATCTATTATTTTTAAAAGTTATAATATAGCTTCTTTTACTTTAAAGTAATAGAAGTATTATTTTACTATTCTTAACTATATTAACTTATTTAAAGCTTAATTCTAATAGGGTTATTTAAAGATTAAATTATTATAGTCTTAATAGAATTAATTATTACTTTAATTTATTTATAGGTTATTTATTTATAACTAAAGTAATTTTAATATTATATTATATATTCTTATATTAGTAATATTAAATTAGATTCTTTCTTTCTAATTTAAATAGTTTATTTTAAAGGGTATAGTCTTATTATAAATAATACCTCTTTTATACTTAAATTCTTCTCTTTCTACTATATATAGAGAGTATAATTATTCTTTTTTTCTTTATTATACTTCTAACTTATTAATAGTTTAGGGGGTAATAAAGTTTACTTTAGTTTTACTATTAATTAGTATAAGTATTATTTATTTATTAATAGTAACTTTAAATTTTATATTATTCTTATATCTTTATAATATCTAATAAATAGATCTTTTCTTAGTTATTTATTATAATCTATTATTAGTAGGTAAGTTTAGTTTTTTAACTACTCTAGTTATCTAAGATAAGTAATCTATTTTCTTTTTTATTATATTTTTAAGAGGTTATTCTTATAGATCTTAATTTATAGAAGTCTAGGTTTATTTTTTATAATCTTCTAGGCGTATACTTTTTCTTAGTAATATACTTAGTATTTATTTTATTAGTATTTATCCTACTTTATATTATTATTATATTAATATTTTATAGGAAACTAAAAGCTAAGTTTAAAAACTATAAGGTTATTTTTAAATAATACTATAGTTTATCTAATTATAGTAGATATTAAGTAGATCTTATAGATAAGCTTATTGTTATATTTTCTAAAGTAGAACTAATAATTATACTTCTCTCTTATATATTCTTTATATTTATTATAGAAGTATTAAGGCTAAAAAAGGGTTTAATAAAGTTAGTAGTTACTTCTTAGAGCTAAGTAGTCTTCTATATATAGTTAAAAAGTATAGTTTTTATCTTATTAGTTTACGAAAATACTATAGAAGTAGTATTACTACTTATTTTAGAATATATTAATTTCTTAGTACTTTAGGAATTACTTAATTATATTTCTTTTATCGTTAAGTTTCTTTTTAAAGCTAAAGTTATTTATACTAAGAATAAACCTATAAATAACTTCTATCTAAGTATACTATCTAGTAATATTATAAGGTTTATCTAAGTTATAAAGTAAACTTTCGCTTTTTCTAAAAATCTAGTTACTAGTTATACTAAGAAGTTATTACTCTATTAGAAGGTTATATTAATACTTTAGTTCTTCTTTAGATTCTTCTTTAATTTATGTATTAAGTTCTTATTTTTGTATAGTAGAGGAGGTACTAATAGGTTTAAACTACTAAATCTATAGTATTTTATTAAACTATTTAGCTAGTTTTTTTATAATCTTATTATTACTAGTATATATTATTACTAAGGTCTTAGGATAAGAGTTTAAGATAGTTATATTATATTTAGTTTATCCTAAATTACTATCTTTTAGATAGTATCTTAATATTTCTTTATCTTTAAAGTTAATTTAATAGTTATTATTATAGTATTTAGTCTAAGATTATAATATATATAGTACTTTTATAATTATATTAACTTATTAAGGTTATTTAGTTATTAGTTTCTAAGGAAATTTCTTAAGTTACTTATAATCTTTAGTAATATATCTTTACTTATTATAGTTATAGTACTTAAGGTTTTAAAGTTTCTTATTATTAAGCTTAGTTATTATACTAAGATCTATAGGTTTACTATATTATCTATAAGTAGTATTTTATTATATATTATTCTAATTATTATAAGGTTTATTATTATTCTACTAGTAGTTAAACTTCTACTAAGGTTACTATTAGTACTTATATTTAGAGTTTAATCTTTATTATTTTTTTACTTTTTTCTTTATAATATTTTAAAAGTTAATTATTAATTTTAATAGTAAGGTTAGTATACTAAAGGAAGTTTTTAAAGTAGTTAATCTTAATAATTTTATCCTTAACTTTATCTTTAAGTTTTTAGTAGAATATAAAGATCTTAGTTTCTTTAATAAAGTTAAGTTAGACGCTAAGTTATCTAAATATAGTAGTATATTCCTTAGTAGACTTAGTCTATCTAAGTTAAGCTAACTTATATTTAATTTATTATTTTTTATTAAGGTTTTAAAAGAGGGAGTATAAAACGTCTTTAAATCTTTAGAAGTTACTATAGATATTATAAGTTTTAGTAGAGTATTTATCTAATATTTTATATTTAAGGAATTCTTTTTAGATAGGTTTAAACTATTTAAAATTTCTTCTATAAAAGTAAGTAGCTATATAAACTACTTTTTTAGTCTAGCTAGTAAAGTTTTTATAGTAAAAGTTTTAATAGTTTTTAACTTAGATTAAGAATAACTTAAGTTATTTAGGGGTATTATTATAAATAATAGAAGTACTAAGTTTAAACTTTTATTATCCTCTAATAAAAGTAGTAATAATATTAGTAGTAGCTTAAAAAGTATTAAGTTCTTCTTAAAGTTCTTAAACTTTCTTAAAGTTAACGTCTTTTTTAATATTTTTTTCTAGTTTCTTATAAGTTTATTTAGCGTTCTAGAGTTATTTATTAAAACTATTTATAGTTTATTTACTTTTATTAATAAAGGTTTATATCTTTTTAAATTTAGTGTTTTATTTCTAGATAATATATTAGAATTTTTTATATCTTTTTTTAGTAAAGAAACTTTCTCTATTAGAGTTATACTTAAGGTTTAATATATTATAGTCTTTAATATTAATAAGTTCTTATATTAAACTTTAAAGTTAGTTATATAAAGAAAATAAAGATCTTAAAGTTAAGGATTTAGCTAAAATATAAGAAGATATACTTATTATTTTACTATTAATAAGTATTAATAGTTAACTTATTAAATAAGAGTAATTAAAGTGTTATAGGTAGCTATTTAATAGTAAGGTCTACTAATAGAAACTAGAGATTAATATATAGTAATAGTATATTAAAGTTATAGTTTAAGTTATAAGTTAAAGGCTTATTATAAATTAAGTTTTAGAAACTAAAGTAATTAGTTTTAAGCTTAATTAGTAATTTATAGTAAAAGTAAACTAAGAGTATCTATAAAAATAAATATTATAAAGTTAATTACTAAAAAGTTATAGAAGTCTAACTATAAGCTAAGTTTAAAGTTATATTATATATAAGTCCTCTTATATAGATAATCCTACTATTTATAAATATTATTCCCTTTATTACTATAAACGTTTATTCTAAAGTAGGATAAATACTTATTCTAATATCTACTAAGTATTTATTATAGATCCTTTATCTATACTTATTCTTTATTATTATATAATTTATACTATAGTTCTTCTATACTAAATAAATCTTTAGTATTCTTATAATTCTATAGTATAAATATCCTATTCTTACTATCTAATACCTAAGTAGGTCGTTCAGCTATTATCCTTGTTTATAGGTCGTAACATAAGGGTTTCACGGCCCTAGCGGTCATGCCTTGTGTTTCTTTCAGCAACCTTTTGCGTCTGAACACGAGAAAGCCCGCAGTAATTCGGGTGGGTGTAGCCTTAAAGTTCCTGTTTTTCTAATCTACGTAACGAGATTGGGGTAAGTTGTATTAGTTCCTCGCGACTTGTAAATGCAATTGTTGACAGTGGAGTTCGTTGTTTTATTTCTGCGAGGTTGCCAAACACTCACGATCTCCCTTTCTGATGTGTCAAGGACTTCAGACAGATTTGAGTACCTTTGTGATTGAAGTTAGCATTTTGGCATCTCCGAAGCAAACCACATCTACTGAGGTGCATAAATGTACTCGGAAACATTGGTAGCACGTTACATTTCGGAGATGTCTGAAACCGGAAATGTATATAGCTTCGAGCTTTCCAGGAGGAGTCAAATTTGTAGTGAGAAACCGCCCGCCCTCCAGCTCAAAACAATTTCCCCTGTCGCTTTACTACATCATTACCTACCCACGATCGTTTCCTTTGAGCCTCTCTTCACAATGAAGCTGCATATCCTGCGCCAGAAAGCTGCCAAGCTCAACAAGGCGAAGAAGAAAGCTCCGAAAACGAAAGAATGCCTCCCAATTGCCCAAGAAGAGCCCCAACATGCACAACTTCCCGAAGAACAGACCGCTCTCAGTGAGTGCCCAGAGGCCGAAAGCCCAGAGGGTCAAATAAGCTGGCTCAGTCTCTCGACATGGAACAAGTACCACATTCGCAACATGCGGGAAAGCCGCCTGCTTCAACTTCCGGAGGAGAATCTCATCAACATCATGCGCAAGGCGCCACCTCACGAGTTGTACATACTCCGCCAGACTTGCTTCACCTTTTTCCGGCTATTCTGGGACGTGGCGTTCAAGGCCGTTCAAGTTGTGCGAGAGATTCAGGGGCGAGAAGTGGTCTGCTTCAATCTGGAATACCAAACCTCAGGGGCTATCTATCGCTGGCTCCCGATGCTGCGGGGGCTTGTGACGCGTTTGAACCTGTGCGACGACTGCTACACGATGAAGGTCAAGAACCCCAACTTGACCGTGTTCCAAGAGAGCTGCCGTTACAGACGCCGCCTGGCTCATCTTGAGCGTGGAACATGCGACTATACGGATTGCTTTGACTGTCGGCGGAATTATCTACCGGTGCCGTTTTCCAAACGCTTTGAGGCACCCGTCCTTTGCAGGCGTGGCGACGTCAATCTTTGCCGGCATTATTGCGTCTCAATGACGGATATCAATGGCCAATTGATGAGCGGTCTGCGTGCCAAGGACCAGCGCAGATTTACATTTGTCGACTGTGAGAAATGCATGAAGTTATGTCAGTCTGGTGTTCCTGCCGCCAAGGGCCACCGCCGGACCGTCCCGCCCTCGATCTCAGCCGTCAGCCGTACTTGGTGGTTCCAAATCGAGTGGACCCTGCCCATCTTCACTTTGGGCGAGGAACGAGTTACGGACACATTCGTACTGGACCGGCTGCGCGACTTTGGGAAGAGGCATGGCAGGGACCTGCTTTGCCCGCACTTCGAGTTCCCTAGACTCCTGCAGTGTTTCGATCCGCGGATTTGCAGCTGCCTCGGGGCGGACCTTCGTATCGGCGGGAGCATTTCCATGGCGTCTTCGAGGCCAGATATTAGTGGTGAACCCATACCGACATGTAACGAGGCCTCGAAACTTACTCCTGGGGATCAATTCATTCCCGCTTCGTGGGACGACGCAATGGACCAGCACTCCGTGAATTGTGAGTACTGTACTGCTGTTTACTGTTGGGCGAGGGACGGCAGCGTGGTGTTCCTCCGGCGTTCGAGTCCGGCAACTTATGATACCCAGGAAACTTCGTGCATGGAGGGCGTGATTCGTCAAATTGATCCGGTTTCTTATGGCGTATATAGGGACTACAAATCTAAGAACATTATCTGGTGTGAGGATGAAAGCTGTAGAAACGGGAGAGACTGGGCGCCTGTGACGAAGAGGCTGGAAGGAACGACGGGTCGCAGGTTCCTGTATTCGGCGTGGGGTTGGATGTGAGGTACTTTTTGGAAGAGGATCAACTTGGTAAACAGAAAACCGATCTTTTGCTACCGATGATACCATTTCAGGCCCCGCGTGAGATATGTGTTCTTTCATCAGTACGATGATGATGCGAGGGTAAAGGCGGTTCTGTTCTAATGTTTGATTTTTGAGTTCGTCAATCGTTGCTGATTAGATGCAAAGAGTTAAACGCTCCATGGATCTTTAAGATAAATGCAATTTTAAAAGGAAACAAAGTGACGGTCATCTTTTGTGTCGTCTCTTCACTAGTTTGCACAGCCAATGCCAGTGATCCTTTTTCATATTTGGGATGTCACTCTCATAGAGCTTTCCTCTAGCTGATAAGGTCTCTACATACTCCCAACTGTGAAGTTGGCTTTTTTTGCCGCAGATGTATCAAGAGTTTACCGCGTTCTTGGAGTCGACAGGTAATTGATTAAAGGAGGCTACGAATCTGCCGCACTCTTATGAGATTGATAGAAATATGGCCTCCAGGTCTCAGAGCTAAGATACCGTCCCGCCGCTAGCAAGCCTCAAGGCTGAAAAGAAACAGGTCGATTAGGATTAGACCACGGCTGACCCAATCTCTCTTCCTTCGAAGCCATACAGTAGCAAACGGGGGACGGGTGGTTGGGAGGAAACGAGAAAAGTCTCCGCCTATTTGTGAAAGTTTGGGGTTGCAAATACAAGCCGGGCTGAAAGACAACTATGTTGAATCGGATGCCATTCAATCGATGATGGCGTCCATGACAGCCACACATGAGGTTGGGAAGAGACCGGACGAGGCGTCGGCCGGGTGGCAGCGCTGGTTGCCGGCTACGGGGGTCGAGACCTCAAACGGCCGGAGTCCATCAATCGACGGTCAAGATCCAACCTCTCCGGCTATCTAGCCTACTCCAGACCGTCCACGTGCTTCGTACGGGGTAATCTGTCGGCATGCTACCCTAATCTCTGTTCTGCCCATGGGGTTTATCCTTTTCTTCCTTGGTTGACTGGGCATCATGTGCTTGACTCGGGGTGCATGCCTCACCATCGGTGTGCGTCCTTACCGTTCCAGGAGCGCGTCGCCGTGCCACGGGCAGCAAAACAGCGGGACGGGGGTAAAGTGGGCCCTCATGACCAACCCCGCGCTGCTCATTGGCCAAAAACGTCGCTCCAAAAAAGGTGCCGAGGTCCAGGGCCACTTTTGGAAACAGCAGGTCGATGACATCAGCAAGCGACGTTCCCGAAACAGAGAAAAGAATCACATGCGACGCCCCCGGACGCAACGCAACCCCCAAAGGAACGGCCAACGCAACGAGAAATTCAATCAATGGGGGCACTGACTGGTCAGACAGGTGCAGGAAACAGGTGCACATGACACGGCTAGCGCCAAAACCAGTCGACAACACGGGGATAGCGGAAGGCTATCTGGCTGCACCAGCGAAAGAAAGGCCCCAGCCTCCGGATGCTCACCAGTGATGGCCCTAAAAAGCAGGCGGAACACGTCCGCCACTGAGGAAACAGCAATTAGCGACTGACCGAGGAATGGTTCAGCAGGTTTCCCCACACTGGCTGCCCCGAGACCAGCGTTTCCATGCTGCAGAGCGTCGTAAAGATTGTGTGGGCCACGGGGTGCCGCTGCACGGCGGACATTGTGCCTGTATTCGACATGGCGCCATGTACTCCCCCGCATCGTACGGGTGCGGAGGTACCTCTCCTGCTGCGGATGCCATGAGGGAGCTGCAACTGGGTGCGGCTGTGTCCGCTCCGGAGTCCTGAGGTCCAGCATCCTTAGTACACTACTACTACGAAGGCACTGATGGACGTCCACGGCGGAAGCTTTACCGCAAGCATGTGATCGCCTTGACCACCCCCAAAGCCCATCCTCATTGCCGACCGTGGCCGTCGCGACTCGTTCTTTAACATTTTGTCCCCTGTGCCACGCACGACTCGACGCCATTGTCTTTAAACATCACCTTTCCCCCCCTCGTCTGTCTTGAAAGGAACCTTGTCTCTCTTCCCTACATGTCCAGATACCCATCAATCCCATCATCCGACGACAGCTCCCCTCGCATCGCAACCATGTCCAAGACCTTCTCGACCAGCGACGTCGCGTCGCACAACAAGCCCGAGGACTTGTTCATCATCGTCGACGGCGATGTCTACGACCTCACAAAGTTCCAGGATGACCACCCTGGTGCGTTCTGCCGTCCATCCCACGGTCGTGTGCGGCGTCAGCTAACCGGTTCACAGGTGGCAAGAAGATCCTCCAGCGCGTTGCCGGCAAGGACGCCTCCAAGCAGTTCTGGAAGTACCACAACGAGGGCATCCTGAAGAAGTACCAGGCCAAGCTGCAGGTCGGCTCCCTCGACTCCAAGCCCAAGGCCGCCCAGCCCGATGCCGCCGCCGCCGCTCCCATGCCCACCAAGAAGGCCGAGAAGAAGGTCATTGCCAAGACTGAGGAGTCGGAGCCTTTGGACCCCTTTGGCGACATGATCCCCTACGCCGACCCGGCCTGGTACCACGCAGTAAGTCGGCTTCCAGAGGTTGTGAATGGCGTGTTCTGACTGACACCGTGAAGCACCACTCCCCCTACTTCAACGAGACGCACGCCGCTCTCCGTGCCGAGGTCCGCGAGTGGATGACCAACAACATCGAGCCCTACGTTACCGAGTGGGATGAGAAGAAGGAGGTCGACCCCGCGATCTACAAGCAGATGGGTGAGCGCGGTTACTTGGCTGGTCTGCTGGGTGTCCACTACCCTACCCAGTACACCAAGAACACCGTCGCCTCCGTACACCCCGACAACTGGGATCTCTTCCACGAGATGCTCCTGACTGACGAGCTTTCGCGCTCCGCCTCTGGTGGTTTCGTCTGGAATGTTATCGGTGGTTTCGGTATCGGCTGCCCGCCGCTCGTCAAGTTCGGCCAGAAGTCTCTGGTCGACCGCATCCTGCCTGGCATCCTCAACGGTGACAAGCGCATCTGCTTGGCTATCACCGAGCCCGATGCCGGTTCTGACGTCGCCAACTTGACTTGCGAGGCGAAGCTGAGCGAGGACGGCAAGCACTTCATCGTCAACGGCGAGAAGAAGTGGATTACCAACGGTATCTGGTGTGACTACTTCACCACCGCCGTCCGCACTGGCGGCCCCGGCATGAACGGCGTCAGCTTGCTGCTCATCGAGAGAGGCCCCGGTGTTACGACGAGACGTATGGACTGCCAGGGTGTCTGGTCTTCCGGCACCACCTACATCACCTTTGAGGATGTCAAGGTCCCTGTCGAGAACCTGCTCGGCAAGAAGAACCAGGGTTTCAGAGGTATGTTATCAATCACCATCAACAGTCGTGAACCCCGCTAACAATCCTAGTCATTATGACCAACTTCAACCATGAGCGTATCGGCATCATCATCCAGTGCCTCCGCTTCTCTCGCGTCTGCTACGAGGAGTCCGTCAAGTACGCCAACAAGCGCCGCACCTTCGGCAAGAAGCTCATCGAGCACCCCGTCATCCGCCTCAAGCTCGCCCACATGGCGCGCCAGATCGAGGCCTCCTACAACTGGCTCGAGAACGTCGTCTTCCAGTGCGAGAAGATGGGCGAGACCGAGGCCATGCTCAAGCTCGGCGGTGCCATTGCCTCCCTCAAGGCGCAGTCCACCGTCACCTTTGAGTTCTGCGCGCGTGAGGCGTCCCAGATTTTCGGTGGTCTGTCGTACTCCCGCGGCGGCCAGGGTGGCAAGGTCGAGCGCTTGTACCGTGACGTCCGTGCCTACGCCATCCCCGGTGGCTCTGAGGAGATCATGCTGGATCTCAGCATCAGGCAGAGCATGCGTGTGCACAAGGCGTTGGGTATGAAGCTGTAAGGCTGTAATGTGGCGGAGGATATCGGAAGACTTTTACGTCGTGTATGAATAGACATCTTGGATATTTTCTTTGTCGGGCGTTTTGCATGGTGGCAAAACTGGGTTCAGAGTCTAGATGAATACATGGCTCGTTGATCATTACGAACATCTGGCAACTTCAAATGATGACAGCTGACAGGTATCAGTCTGATTTCTGCATCTGGCCGCCACGAGTCTATGTTTACACGGACGTGTCACGATGGATATTGTAGAACATGCAAGTGCAACACGTATTTGGCGAACACGTGTCCGTCAAAACAAGTAAGGTTTGAAGTCCACTTAGGGGCACATATTGTGGTTGTCAATGTGTCCTCTCCTCACATGGAGACAAAGCTCCTCTGCCTGCTCCTGCTGCCTGAAGTTTCTCCCATGTATTTCGTGGCATCTGGTTTCATTTTCTTTGTGGCGATGTTTTGGCACCTTAACAATGTTGATTCGATGGGCTCCTCGGAGGTCATAGCAGAGAGACAAGGCGGGGAGAAGAAGACAGTGCCTGACATTGATACTTTGGAGAGTTGAGTTGGAACGCGTAGTACGTTGGGAGAGGACCTGCCGCTTCAGGCCATGCACTTGCGAAAGGACACGATGTCGGTATAACTTTGGCTGTTGAAGAGCTGTCTTCATGGGAGGCGACGTATCTGCTTGGCTCTTTGGTTGTCTAGGTCGTTGATGGATTGGCATGAGGAGCAAGGGACCATGATCTAACTTTCTATTTCCCAAAGCCACAGCTCAAACTGGATCCGACGCATAATTACTCCATGGACTAGATATCTGCTGTATCAACCAACTCCAGCTCAGCATGTCCCCTTTCCGCATCAACACCACATCGAGCTGTCCTTTTCGTCGTGCCGTTCGACATTCTCGTGTACGTCGTGTATTCTTCACCTTCATTCCGGCGTCATCTCAATTCGGCCTCCCCT
>JAKMXC010001005.1:0-12036 GCA_025328345.1 Colletotrichum sp. SAR11_59 | reverse complement strand
CGGCACGCTGGGCCTCGCCGGCCGCCCGCGCGCCACCCTCGTCAGCGCAGCCGACCTCCGCGCCGTCCCCGCGGACGCCGGCTTCCGCGAGACCCGCGCGCGCCTCGTCACCCACACCCGCGACGTCGCGGACCTCATGGCGCGCAAGAAGTGGTACCACTACCGCCCCGTCAGCCTGTTCGGGCTGCCCGCGAGGGAGGCCGGGAGAGCCAGCAAGTCGTCGGGCTACAGGAACGCCGCCAAGGACGCGTGGGTGTACGACATCATCCGCCCGATGTTGGGTCAGCGCAGGTGAGAGTGGAAGAAGGAGCAGCGCCACGGGATATCCGGGGGCCCTCTACGAGAAGGAGAGGGTGGGAGGAGGAAGAATGTGGGGTTACGACAGCACCAATGTACTCGCGGCCATGCGTACGCAATTCGCCCACGATGTCTACCTATGCTCTGACACGGAGAGGGAGAAACAATATCGTTTCTCAGCTGTATTATTACCAACAACCAAAAACAAACCAGATACCCCCACCCCCAACTACAACCACAACCACGGCTAGTCAGTCGCCCAGTATCCAATATCGCCACGGGCTAATGTTCGTTTCGCGAACGGACGCAGCTGTCAAACCTCTCGGGGGTCTATCCTCGGTACCGAGGCCTTGTGCTCATCCGCTTACCGCCTCGCCTCTCGATTCAGTACCTTGCCTTAGGAGAACGGTGGTCGTCGCTGGCGGGGCGGCGTGGAACCCATGACTTGCTCACATCTTTCAGCCCTCTTTTTGCCGCTCGTTATCGCTACTCCTGCTGCTGCTGCTGCTGGCTACCAGCCGGCCCGTCCCCTGCTCGACTGACTTGCGCAACCGCGTGTAGAGCGCAGCGCAGCGCAACCTGACTCCTTCAGCCCCATGCGTCCACAGCCGCCACCCGCGCCTCGCCCACATTACATTATGTAGTACACATATACTATACGGCGTAGCAACGAAAGGGGATCTGTTTCCTACGTGGGAGCACCCTTGGTTGTAGTATAGTCGCACTTGCGTCATGGGGATAAGGTAGCAATACGATATACAGCCTGGTAGGATTGCCTCCGGCGGTTGCCGCGTCTCTCCGCCCGAGAAAAACCCCGTCTGATCCCGCAATATGTCCATCCCATCACACGGACATCGCCCGAAACCAAGGCGGCCCTCCCGGACCCTCCGCCCCGGCGCGCGGGAAGAGTCGGTACCTAGGGTGGTCCAAGAAAAAGAAAAGACAAAAAAAGTGCGTGCGCGCGCGGGGTTGGTTCAGAACCCCAGTCACATCAGAGTGAGTGAGGGAGGGGGCGTGGTCGCTGGTTTGTGCATGTCGTTGGAACTTTCGTCGCTCGAAACATGCGCCTGCGATGAAGCACGTCGGCCACGCCGGGTTTTGAAAGGAAGCGGAGGACGCCGTCACCGTTCCTCCATAGATCCGACGAAATTCCAGAAGGGTTTTCTAGCAAAGATGGAAGCTGGCTGCATGGTTATCTTGGCGCAGGAGGATGGCTGCCAGGAAAGGTCCTGCAAGTCGGGTCGCGGAGCTTGCGGCGTTTACGCACACTCTATCGGCGGTATGGGAACCCGGTCTGACGTCGCATCCAAAGCGATGTGTGCCGTGCCACGCACTTACTACGGATGTGCAGTACGCACCCCGACCAAGAGAGAGAGAGAGCATTCCAGAGCCATGCGCAACCCCAAACTCTAAACCCACAACCATCACCTGTACACTACCTTAAGTAAAGTATCGCAGTACGTAGTGCACTACGGCGCAAGTAGAAACGACAGCCCCAACGGCAGTGCTTCTCACCTGGACCCTGGCGCCTCGAAACATCGAGACAAGACACCCATGCCCAACTTTGAACAGATTCATCCCGATGCGTCCGCCCACCATCTTCCGATTGAAGCACTTCTCTGGCGTGCTTTTCTCTCGCCGTTCATACTTTCTAATCCCCCCACATCCTTGCCAGCGAAAAGGGTGAAGGAGAGGGGTCTAGAACCGGCCGTTACCAAGGAGCTGCAACAAGCTTCTGGCTGCGTGCCTGCTGTTGCAAGTACGTACTATGCAGTACACACATACAGCATTACAGCATGCGCAATACGTAGTTACCAACAAGTAGGGCCCTTTGCTACCTTAAGGGTCCCATTCGGGTCCCCTCCCTAACGCATCCCACACCTTTCAGTAGAAGGGGGGTTGCTGAGCTTTCGGTACCTGGCGTCGGCTCGGGAGCTGCTGCACACGTTAATTGCCGTCACACTCTTTGCGCTGCAGTTGATTTAACAGCTCGTTTATGCCTTTCCGAAAAAACCGACATCCGATTCCCGGCTTCCGCGCCGCAAACCCCTGCCTGCGTCTGTCTCCGCCCACGGCGCTGCCACGGCGCCTTGCCGACAGGTCGGTCGGCCCATTCTGTCTGTCCTTGGTCGTCTTCGCCTGCGTCTTCGTTCGGCGACTCCTTGTCAAACCAGTTCTGACAGAGAACACCCGAGAGAAACTCCCCGCCGCCATAGCATGGGGAGGCAAATAAGTTTACAGAGCAGTTAGCCTGCCGCCGGCCGACGCATGTATCCCGGTCACCAACGTTCCCCCCAGCCGGAAAATGAAAGTTTGCCTTTTGCGAGACACGACGGGGTCCCGAGGTGACGGAGAGAAGGAAAATCGAAAAAGCCTGTGCGAAAGAGGGTGTCTCCGCGCGCGCGCTGAAGTTGAGACCATCTGTAGTTAATGCAAACCTACCTTGGTCCTAAGATTTTTGCGGCTGAATTGAACGAACCCTGGAAAACTTGTTGCCAACTTCAGATGCCCCAGCCAATTGACACGTCTACTTGCCTGACTTTGCGACCGCTTTGGGGACTTCCCGGTTGGAATTTTGGTAGTGTTCGATGGTCTCCTTTTCAATGTCATCCCTCTTGAGTTGGCTGCTGTTGGTTTGGCCCCATAACTCCCCATGTGAATGAGCAGAGGCAATCAAATCACCGCATGTTTGCCTGTCCTGACCTGCTTCGCCACCCATCGGGGACCTCGTGGGGGTTCCTTTTTCGTCACGTCGTGTCTTGTCATCTGGTGGGAGAGAAAAAGAATAATGCGCGCGAAAAAGGTGGTATCATATCCGTATTGACCGGCCCAATCAACGCAAGTATCGAAGCATCCCCTTTGCCCCCTTGTTCCCCCATCCCCATCGTACAGGTACTTTTTTTGTGATCGGGTCTCACGAGGCAGCTGGTAAACAGAACAAAGAGACGCTCCTCTCGTTCGTAATGCCCACTATGTGCGCTGTCCGTACGCCGCCGACCCTGCCTGAGCCGCTTCGTCGGCCCCGTTTTGAGGAAACATGCCAAATAATAATACATTCCTGAATGCAGGCCAGGACACCGCCTGGGCCTGACTTTTCCTTCCATGTGCCGTCCGAGAACGCCCACTGAAAACACCTCCCCCCTCTTCAGATTGGAACCATGCTTGTCCAGGGCCAGAATGATGACGCCCGCGCGTGCGCTACATGGACCTCCACGTGCGTTGTATTTTTTTTTTTGGGCCTCCTCGTGTTCGTCGTAATCGTGTACATATATTCGTCGCGAAAATAAACCGTGAATGTGGTGTGAAGTTGTGGACCATGAGAACCGAATGTCGAAAAATATGTACGGGTGAATCGTTCGGGGGCCGAGGGGAAGGCAGCTGATGAGAAGGTTCGCATCGATGTTCTTCCCAAATGTTTCCCAGAAGAAAAAGAAGGAATATGCTGTAGAAACCGAAAATCGTCGTCGTCGCTTTTATACCAACTTGGAAACTTGATGTAAGTACTCTCGCCAGCAAGGACGTCGGAGCTTCGTCCCGTGGAGTCAAAATATGTCAAAACGATTTCAACGCCGTTTCATCATCGGACCACTGTTGCCGTCGTAGTCCCAGGCCCGCTTGAAGCCGCCCTCGTAGACACTCGCCACGGACTCTTGCCACATAGCAGGCGAGATGAAAGACTGGACTGGCGCAGCCGTATACTGCGGCGCCATCTGCTGAGAGGCCACGGGGAGAGTGGCATTAACTGCCTGTATGTCTTGAAGAGACGGGGCTTCGGGTGCACCTGAAGACGGAGAAACACTAAGCGAATTGGACTGGGGAGGCAGCGTCGAAGGCTGTGGTTGGACCTGAGGCGTACCGAAAGACGTGTTCCATTGCCTGGAGAACTGTTAGTGATCGCTGCGCAGCTGTCTGACGGGGTTGCGTTTCTTTGGCTTACTCAAAAATCTTCGCCGGGTTCCAAGCTGGCGCACTCGCCAGCGGCATGGTCTGAGGCATCCCCGGTGCTTGGGATCCTTGGTTCGCCATCATTACGAGTGACTGTATAGCAGGCGAGTCACTCTTGGTATCCACAGGTCCGGCAGAGATAGGAGGTGTGATGGGGTGGCTGGTATAACTGACTTGGGAGTGTTGAAGGTTTTGCGTGTCCAACTGATGGTCCAGAGAGCCAGTGCGAGCCATACCCGGTCTGTAACCACGAGGAGGGCTAGAATGGTTGGAGGACTGCGGGCTGCCGTAGGGGAAGCTAGGCTTGAGCACGAATTGTTTCCTGGTGTCAGCAGAGAACGCCTCCCTCAACGCGTCGACCTGCTTCTGGAGGTCCTGCATCGGCCACACGCTCATGACCTTCTCGAGGACGCGCATGTGCCGCGTAAAGTATTCGCGAGCATCAGTGTTCAGATCCGGATCCGGCGAGACGACGGCCACCTATATTCCACCGTGTCAGAGCGTCAACCTACGAGAATATTCATCGACAATCACCCACCAGATGGAGAACAATGCAGCACAATCCGCAGTAGACAGTGAAACTGAAACCACGGAGCATGCATTGCAACCCAGAGAATCCAAAGTTGTTCAGTACTGCCTCCTGAAGTCGACAAAGGGCCTTGGCAGCCGAATAGCAAATCATCATGTGTTGTTTCCATTGTCCGTCGGTCGAGTTAGGATCAAGGAAGTTCAGCTGCGGTCGGTGGAGCAGAATGAGCGTCAAATAGTAGTACGAATGCAGATTGCCAATGTAAGGCGACGAGAGCCACGGAGGCGATCCATCCGGGGGGAAGGTCACAGACAGGTCCGCCGGGAGATCGCTCATCCACGATTGCAGAGCTGGGTTGAGCTGCACAAACTCGGGATCGACACCCCAGTCCTTCGTCTTCTTCTTCTTGAGGCGGCCGTAAGTGCTGTTCATGCGGCTAACGTTGCGGACGACGCGTGCGAAATAGGTGAAGTTCCGGGTGATGTGATACTCAGACTCGTCGCCGCCGGGAATAGGGCGTGGAACGTTGAAATCGATGGAATCCAAGTCCACGGAGAGGTCGTACCGGCCTGTAACCTGTTAGCAACTCCATTTTTAGACGCTGGAAGCCAAAACAAACCCTGAGGAGATCCGATCATCACTTCACCGACAAAGATGGATTGCCAAATCCGGGTCTTCATCTGGCATTCCGCGGGAGAGGAGCCACAAGGGTGCCCCATTTGATGATCGGTGTAGTGCTCGTCCAGGCCGAGATCCTTGCCCATCTGCACGCATTGAACAATCGTCATCCAGGACCTGTAGTAGTAACCGCGCTTCGGTGCGGCCTCTCTAGCCTTCAAGATGAGCAACAGAGCCTGGAGGGTGCTAAGTCTTGGAACATCCATGAAGGAATCGGCGTGCTTAGATGCCAAAGCCAGCCACTGCTGTCCCTCACCAGGATCGTCCGCTAGTCTTCCGCCCATGGCGAAAATGGCCTCAAGGATGAGGGGTGAGATTGACTGCCTGTTGGTGTTCCACTGGTGGTAGAACATGGGCTTGCTCAGAACCGGCACATATGGGTGCACATGGGTGAAGAAGAGCTCGAAGTAGTGCATGGCGGTGTCGTCGTCTGGCATCAGTTCAGGCGGAATGCGAATCTTGAGACCAGGCCCGGATGGCAGAGGAGGGAGAAGCTCTTGATAGTCATCAGGCTCTTCCACTACCGGTTCTTCCTCCCGTCTGAAAGAGGCCTTGTTCCTGAGGTAGGGCGCTAGAAATACTTGTCAGTATCTGCAACTCACACGTCATTCAAAAGTTGCCTACCTGTGCCTGCTTCGTTCACCTTCAAGGAGCCCATGAGGTCGGCAAGATCTGCTTGCTGGTAAGATCCATCATTGGAATAGGTGTCGGGAGGTGAATCCGCGCGCGAGCTCTGTTGCATAGGCGGTGTCGGGAACACGTTCTGGCCGGCGTAGGACTGATCCATCATGCCGACGGAGGGCGACACAGTGGTGTAGTGGATGTTGTGCTGGCTGGATCCGTCGGAGTAAGGCACCTGCGGGAAGACGTTGTGATCTGAATACGCGCCTTGGGCCGCGTACATGGAAGGGTTGGGCTTTTGGCCTCCGGGGATCATCGACTGTTGCTGCATGGGAGCTTGCTGGCGGAAGCTGTCTTGAAGCTGGGAGGATGCAGCGGCAAATTCGCTTGGCCCAGACTCATACGCGGTGTCTGAGGTCCCGTCGTACTGGCCATTGGGACGGACGCACTGCAGCTTGAGCCTGATACACGCAGAGCATGGCCAGGTATTCGTGGTGGCAGCATCGCACTTGATCTTTCGTCTCCTGCATCCTTCACAGGCCCTCATGACTACAGTTCATCAGTGTAAGTAGACTACGAGCGGTGAGACCGCGCAAGAATATGAGCGTACCCTTCAATCGCTTATGGCGATTGTGTTCGTCAACGAAAACATAGTCTACAGAGATGGTGTTTGGTTAGACAGACATTCAACGACAGTCTGCGGCCGAGGCGGTCGAGGTAGAGGTAGAGTAAAGGTGGATTGGATGGATGGATGGCGCACTCTTCTGGGTTTCCCTTTGGGGGTACTGCTGGGGCGCAAAGGAAAAGCTGCCCATCTGGGAGCTCTGAGGCAGGATGCGCCTCACTGAGGGATCGTTGGACATTTCGAAATCGGATCGTGGTGAGTTGAGTCGAAGTTGTTGGGTGCGGTGAGCTAAGAAGGAGGACGTAGCCTCGGACGAAGTGCGGAGCGGAGACAAAGAAGCGGTTACATCCACGTCCGTCGATGGTGTAAATCAGTTGGAGAGAGCCGACGGTCCCGACCTTTGGAGCGCACTCGGATGCACCCTCTTTCTCAGTTACGTGGAACGGTGATGGAGGTCTCTCTCTCAGCGTCGTCGGGGACGAGACAGAAGCGAACTGTCAAGTCGAGGCTGGGTTGCAGAAAGGAGGAAGATGTTGGGAAAAGAAAGCAGTCCAGAGGGCAGTTGTGTCTCGAATTTCTCTCTGGAGCGCGCTGGCTAGGAAATGTCCGGATTGGTGGGCGATGGTGAGGGGGGTACGCGGGAGAAGGTCAAGCCTTATTATGAATGGACGACAGGTCCCGGCGTGAGGCGTGAAGGGTTGACGTGGGTAGACCTTGACGGGGGTGGGAGAGGGCGACCGGGGTAAGGAACAAGATCTGGGCTAGGTAGGTACGGTACAACAGCAGGGTAGGGCAGGGTCATATCACTGCGCTGCTCTGCTGCCGGGGCCTAGAGGAGACCGATGTTCGATGATGGATGCGACCAGGAGTCGATGGGGGTGGGAGCCAGGACCCAGACAAGGGCTGCCTGGGTAGGCAAGGTATGCTGGACAGTGCTGTGCTTTTGGTGGTGAGGACGAGGTAGGAGGAGTACCTGGCCTGGAGGGGATGGGAGGGGAGGGGGGTGACTGTGTGTGTGTGCGTGTGAGAGAGAGAGAGGGAGGGGGCCCAGCAGAGGAGAGGAGACGAGACGAGAAGACAGAGAGAGGAGAAAGGAGCAAGAGGAGATGATGATGCTGGAGATGGAGATGGCAGCACGGCCCAGGGTCACAGTAGCCGGGTAGGGCGTCTGAAGTGAGTGAGAAGAAAGATGAGGATGAGAAAGGTAAAGAAGGCAGGTGTAATAGTAAGGCGAGGAGGTAGTTTGAGGTATCCAAACACGCAGTGAGGGTACGTAAGGCGGGTTGGGAACAGGTCAAGAGGCAGAGGAGGTGATGGCAAGGTATCCGTAGACAGATACTGTCATGGAGAGAGAGAGAGAGAGAGAGAGTGTGTGTGTGTGTGTGTGTGTGTGCAGTGCAGCAGCTGCTCAGGGTGTGATGTAGCGTCGCTGTAGGGTGTTGGCGATGGAGACTCGAGTGGGAGGGACTTGTGGAGTGTGTAGGTAATGGCAGAGAGCCAGAATTAGGTATGTAGAGAGAGGGTAAGAAGAGTGAGCCAGTGTGTATGTGAGTGTGTGTGGGTGTGGGTGTGGGTGTGGATGTTGGTGTGGTGGGTGTGGGCGAAGGGTGGGAGGTCGCGCAATGCGGCGACGGCGTGAGCGGCAGCCAGCCCAGCACCAGATAGATACCTACGGTAGGTTTGAAGAGAAGGAAGGTATGGAAGGCAGGTAGAAGCAGGAGACCTGACCTGAGGTGCATTACAAAGCGCTGCGGGATGCATGTAACTATCTGCCTACGAGTATTCGTAGAGTGCCTACTGCGGTACCTTGCCTTCCTTACCTTATTGCTTTGGGCAAGACCAGTCAGCAAGCAAGACAGCTCCCCGTCCCAAAGTACCGATGTATCTATCCACCGCGGCACACTGGCAAGATACTTGGCAGCACCACTGGCTTCCAAGCACTGCACCTCAGCCACTCGAGTCGCCGTCTCCTCGACAGATGGCTTCTCCCAGGGCGCTGCGCTAGCTACCGCAGACAGCGCAGACAGCGCAGACAGCGCACCCGGGCCTCGGGACTAACCCTCGCTGACGACGAGAGGACCGCCGGCCGGGGAGGGGGAGGAAGAGGCGCGTTGTAAACTCTCGAGTCCCGGAGTCTCGAATCCCATCCGACTAACGACTGCTCCCCAAACCCTCATTTGCCGGGTTTGGACTTGACGGGTTCCTGATGCTGAACTTGAAATTGGACCCGGGCGGCGGGAAATGGCGACAGACAAAGAACTTAGCTCCGTCTACCTATGCCAGGGGAAAAAGGTACTCGCTGTCTGTGTCCGCGTCCGTGTTCAATGGTTTGAACGAAAGGGGGGTCTGATAGACGCAGATGCAGAGACGAGACGTCCAAGGGACAAAATTGACACACAGACTGCAGAAGAGGGACAGAGGATGGAGAAGAGGGGCACACAACGTCTCCTGTTCTTGGGCTGTCGTGACGATCAAATCGAACAACCTACGCACAGCGGGGTGGACGTCAGAGGCGTGTAGCCATGCATTCTCTCTTGCACGTACGTAGTCACACGCACCTCCTCCTCCTCCTCCTCCTCCTCCTCCACATAGCAGCGACTTGAGGCAAGGTACGGCGATGAAGATGAGGATGATGGTGCGGGAAAGGGTAGGGTAAGGTACATTCCAAGCCTCTTCAGGTACGAGACGACTACACACACCAGACACGCACGCACGCACTGAGCGAGATGGAGGGGAAGAGAGCTGCGACAGGTTGGTCAATGGCATGGAACAAATGGGCACTGGCCATGGCGGCGAATCCGTCCCCCACGGCATTGCCAATGCCAATGGTGGTGACCGAGAGGGCTTAGGAGAAAAAAACAAAAGGCCGAGTCAGAATCCGGTCTGCTGATGTGAGTGATTGAGTACCGTACCATACCGTGAGTACGTCTTCATCGGCGCAAGGCGCCGCCGCCGCCAGAGATCGGAGGTAGAGGCTCAGGCTCAGGCTCAGGCTCAGGCTCAGGCAGAGGCCCAAAGACGGGGAGTGCCGGGACGTATGTGTGACCAGTGCACCGGTAAGAACGCTTCTTACCGGTGACAGTGGACGCGCCCACGCCGCCTCAACTAGAGTTGAGTTGCCTTACTGCGTTCCCTGGGCATGGCGGTGTCGTGTGTATCTAGTACGAAAACGGCAGAGATGCACTGTACCCAGAGCCTGGCCCAGCCAAAGAGACGATGAGACGGTCTGGCCTTGTCGTCATGTCTGCGCAGGGCAATGTCACGAATACAGTGTTGCTCCACACTGCGCGAATACTGTACACCGTCCATTCGCCAATCCATCTCACGTCTTTTCCTGAGCTCTCTCCAGCCAGCAGAGAAAGACAAACGTCAACTGGTGTAGTCCGGTCCAGTCCAGCCACAGCCTGTATCCGAAAGACAGGACGACAATATCCAAGACATGGACCGGTAGGGAGGGTCGCTGTAAGATTGGTCATGGCCGAGAAAGAGAAAGCCCATCCATCTTTCCTGTGTTATCCCATGCCATGTTAATAAGTGGCCATGCTTGTTGTATATTGATATCGAGTTCAGGCCATGCCTTCTTGCGTACCGAGGGATTGCCAAATGAGGCAAGTTGCCTGGACCATGAGAAAGAGGAGAAGGGGAGAGCTATCCGTACTAAGCATCTCTTTGATTGACCTGCAATGACCAGACGATCCGCATCTTTCTCCAGCACGCTCGACGCTAGTGACTTTTGTGCTCCGTAATCGATATCAGTGTGGTGTAAACCAGGCAGGCGGGAATTTCAGACAAGGGCATGTGTCTCCGTAGAATGGATAGTCTGTACCGTACCCGTCATCCGTCCGCAGTCCGTAGGCTACCTTACCCGCCCTCGTGTCGTGCCCAGTAGGGCCAGTATGAGCCCACTGCTTCTGGACACCTCATTCAACTGCTTTCTTTTGCATCTCTGGTCCCGTCTCGTCTCGGGCCTTGCCTTGGAACTTGGAGCTCCTCCTGTCTCCTGGAGACGTGGAGGCTGGGACATGAAGATGACGGATACGGAGGCAGTACCTGAGGCTTGCCCCGTCCAGTACTGGCCTGATGGGCTGGGTCCGAGCAGGCTCCAGGTCCAGTGTCGAGCTTGAATGCTTCGAGAAACAGTGCCCACCAACCCCGTCCGCCCACGACGGGGAGGTGGAAGGTGGAGGGTTGCGAGGGTCCCAAAGCAGAAGCTCTGCTCAGATGCTCGCCCCGTCGGCCCCAGACCGCCCTGGTCTGGGCACCATACAGTGTCTGAAGATGGCAGGCCAGGGCTACCTGCGCCCACTTTGGAAGTACACGGCAAATAGCAGTGGTACGGATACGCAGCACTTTGCAGAAGGTTGCTGGTAGATGCGGTTTTGCCTTGTCCTGGATATGGGCCCTCATTAGCTAGGTAGTGTCTGTACTTTGCGAGAGAGCCACAGCAGTCAGCCAGACTTCTTGGAGGCGGAAGGAAAGTGCCGCAGCTTACATTGTCTAGGGCCAGGCACAACTCCACAATGCCAGATGCCGACAAGCCTCTCGTACGGTTAGGTTGTTGGCAAGCCTCGCCGAGGCACCGACGAGCGGGAGAAGAGGTGACGGGCCACGGCAGACCCAACGCAGGAGGCGGTCAGTTTTAGCCCGCAGCGTCTCGGTGGGATAGACGGTAGTAGCGCAACGCAGAGGGGGAGTCGGTGTCCGTTATTTGGAGCTCCGGGGTCGAAACGCCCTAGAAGGCCGGCAGGAAGGGAAGGGAAGGGTTGGCGGCGTCCATCCATTCATCCATCCCATCTGCTCGCGTTCGGTTCTTGTTTCCCCCAGCCTAACATCGGCGGACCAGCGTTGAGATGGCCCGAGGGACGCTTCTCTCCTAACTTCTCAGGCGCCCATCCGTCGTCAAGCCCCTCAAGGCTCAATCAACTCAAGGACCCCCAGAGCCATGCTGCCTGTCCTGTGAATGCCATGCCGTCTCTGCGTGGATTGCATGGGTGGGTAGGGAGAGGGAGAGGGAGAGAGACAAGGGAAGTTGAGCTAAGGTAGGCGAGCGGTGGGTACCTAAGGTGGACAGGGGGAGAGGCTAAGAAAAAGGGAAATGCAAGGAAGGTGATTTGGGGCAGCAGTTGGAGCACCCACCGCAGTTGGTGTTGGAGTTGGAGGGTCGTGGATGGATGGTGGACGGAGGCACGGTATCTGCCACAGGGCCGCAGGAGCAACCGCGGTAAGGTACCGCGGTAGCGATGAGCAAGGACACTGGGACTGGGCCTGGGACTGGGACTGGGACTGGGGGCAAAGAGCACCTCAGGAAGAGTTGAGGAGGAACAGGGCAGGGCAGGGCAGG
>JAKMXC010001004.1:0-12088 GCA_025328345.1 Colletotrichum sp. SAR11_59 | reverse complement strand
GCTAATCGTAGGAATTACTATAATAGGTAATTTATACGATTACACTTTTTATTCTAATTAGACAAAGTTGTGGTTACTTTATTCCTTTTAGTTATATTAATATGTGATTAATAGTTATAAAGATAATTATTTAATTATTAGGTATAGTTTTAACAGTTATACTAGTATTAGTAATCTTAGCGTTATATCTTTTTTATAGCGCTAGTTATATTTAGTTTTACTTTAATTCTCCTTTAGGGGGTACTTAGTTAGGACTTAGTAGTTTTTAGAATTATAACGTTATATATTTACTTTATATATAGTTACTAAGGAATTATAAAAACCTAGAAATAACTATAATAATAGTATGGAGAAAAGGTTACTAGAGAATATATAGTAAAAGTAATTAAGAATTATAAGAACTACCTTAAAAGTAAATATACTTCATATTAACCTTATAGTATACTATAACTTTTACCTATACTATAAACTACTTAGTAATCTATATTACTTAACTTTATTATTAAACTACTAAAGTCTTAAGAACCTCTTATAAAAGTATACTATAATAACATTCTTATTATTATAGACTAACTTATAAAGTATACTTACTTTATTTTATATAAAGAAATAAGTAATACTAAAGAATATATATATATATTTCTTAAATATATTATTACTAACTATAGAATACTTAAGGAAATTATATTAGATAGAGATAAGATCTTCACCTCTAACTTTCAGAAATTAATTATATTATACCTTAGTATTAAATAATTAATATCTACTATATTCTACCTATAGACTAATAGATAGATAGAATAAATTAACTAAATCCTTAAAACCTACCTCTATGTTTATATTAACTATAACTAAAATAACTAGGTTATATTACTACTAATAGCTTAGTTTACTTATAATAATATAATAAGAGAAAGTATAAAAAAATCCCCCTTCTACTTTAACTATAGATTTAAACTTACTTCCTATAGAGAACCTTAAATAAACCTAGCTATAGTAAAAGCTATTACTTTAGTATAATAAATTAAAGATATCTAGGAAAACATATAAAAGGAACTTAAATTTATATAATAAAGAATAACTAAGTTTAGTAATAAATAAAGGATTAAAGGACTAACCTTAAAAGAGGGAAATAGCGTTTACTTTATATAATAAAATATTAAAATAAAACGACTAAATAATAAACTTAACTATAAAAAACTTAAACTTTTTAAAATTTTATAAGTTATTTTACTAATTAACTATAAACTTAAACTTCTTAGAAACTATAAAATATTACTTAGTATTTTATATCTTACTCCTTAAACTAGCTTTATAAAGATTATAAATAAGTAATATTATTATTATAAAAGATAATAAACTAGAATATAAAGTAGAAAAACTACTTAACTACTAATATAGAGATAATAAATAGGAATACTTTATTAAATAGAAAAACTATAGTTATAAAGAAAATATATAGGAGCTTAATAATAACCTACTTAACTATTAAGAAAAGATTAATAAATATATTAGAACACTTAACTATATTAATCCCTAAGATAGGTTAAAACTACTAATAACCCCTAAAGAATTTAAAAAGTATAAAGTAAATCTTATAAAAGAAGATAAATAGATATAATAAGAAATATAGTAATCATAAAAAGAAGCCTAGAAATAAAAAATATAACTTCTATTAATATAAGTATAACCTAGAAGATAACTTTATTTAGTATAAGTAAAAAACTTTATTTATCTAGGAATACTAAAGTATAACTAAAACTCCTTTAATAAGAAGTTTAGAGTACTAAGATTTTAGTCTAGAATTAAATCTAGATCTAAAACCTTAGAAGTACTTAATAATTATACTTCTAGAACTAAAGAAGACTTAAATAGAAAACTTTTAACTATACTATTTTTATCTACTACTACTAATATCTCTTTATAACTTTTCTTAAAAACTATATACTTAGCTTTATAAATATAATCTAACTTTATAAGTATTTTATTTATTTTAGCTTATGTTTTCTATAATATCTCTATTCTCTTCTAAAATAGCTCCTTAGTTTCCTCTTCTTTATTATTAAGTTAATATGATTCTACTATTAATCGCTCTACTATAATAAATTAGTAACAAGAAATAACTAAATAAAAAGAAAAGACTTATATTAATAGATTATATCTTTAGAAGTATTATAAGAGCAATAAGTATTCCTAATAATAATATACTCCCTATAAACTAATAACCTTAGTAGCATTTTATAGTATAAACTCTTAGAATAATAGTAATAATAAGGTATAACCTTAAAACTATTCTTAGTAATATTAAGAGAATAATAGTAATAATAAAGTATAGAAATCGCAGGACTATTAATAATACAACCTAACATAATATTAGTATTATAAGTAAATTAAGAAGTATAATTAATAGATCTCTAACCTAAGACTAATAACCTACTTATATTAGGTCTTAAGGATAAAACCTTTAGAGAGAGGACCTAATATTATAACCTAAGAATAAGGATAATAGATAACTAACCTACTTTAGCGTTAAGTAGCTAGAATAGAATATTTATACTATAAGATTATAGGAATAATAAGGACTTACTTAGAAATAGAAGAACTATAATATAAGTTATATAATAATAAGATAAGACTAAGTAGATAGTATAGAGTACTAAGCGCTTACTAAGCGTTTATTAATACCTAACTAGTAATTAATAATAGGATAAAAGAACTATTTAGGACTTATATATAGTATAACCTTAAGCCTAGCTTATAGTTAGACTTCTATACCTCTTTAGCAATTAACTTCTTAGTATTTATCCTTATAGATACTCTTAGCTTACCTTTATTATAAATTACTTATTAAGTTTAAGACTGATCACTTTAGTTTCTAAAGACTTAATCTACTATAGCTTATAACTTATAACTATAACTACAACTTAGTATACTATTATAACGTGTTAATCCTTAGCTTCTATTAGTAGACCTTATTATCAGATAGCTAACTATAATACTTAGGTAGTCCTTCTTTACTTTAGAAAAATAGAAGTTAAAAAAAAAGTATTAGCTAAGTTTCTTCCAATATAGTATTATTTAAATTACTTCTAATATAGTATTATTTAAATTACTTCTTCTTTTCAGCTTTTTCTTATTTTAATTTAGTAAAGTAGTATAAAATAACTATAGAGGGGATTTTTCTTTAGTAGTTTTACTTACCCCCTTATACTAGTTATTAATTTTATAATAAAGTAAAAGAAAAAACTTATTAATTATTTTAAATACCTTACTTTAGGGGAAAACCTCTTAAAAATACCTAAGTACTTATATACTAATTTTCTAGCTAACTATAAAAGATATAAAGATAAGTATATAAATATAAGCCTTACTAAGTTATACTTTATTTATAATTTCTATTATTTTTATCTTTTAAGTTATATAACCTCTTAGGAGAAAATAAGCTACTAAGAAGAAGTTTAGTAACGTTATCCCTATAGTATTCTACTCCTTTTTAGCTTTAAGTAATCTAAGAGGTATAGTAAGGATTAAGAAAAAGAATAAAAAATAAAGCTAACTAAAGCTAAAAGAGCTTAAAAACGACTATTTTTATTTGATTTTTAAAGGGTAGAACTTAGTAGATTTTTACTAGGAGTTAGGCTAAAGGATTTTAATATCTCCCTTAGAAAACTAATTACTAAAGTTATTAAAAAAAACGAGAATTTTATAAAAATAAGTATATTTCTTATTTAATTCCTTTTATCTTTTTCATTAAAAGCTAACTAGGTTTCTATTTACTTATATAAGCTATTTCCCTTTATAGTAACGCTTAACGCTTATAAAACTATCTATATAACCTATTACCTTAAAGTTAAAATACTAGAAATTTTAAATTCCTACCCTCTTCTAATATCTCTTTTATTACTTCTCCTCTATATTTTTAAGTAGTAAATAAGTAACTAGAGTAAAGTACTTCTTTTAAGATCTATAGTTAATATTATGTTAGCAGTCTAGTTAATCTATATAAGTAGGTTTTATAGTTCACTCTATACTTTTTTTTATAATATTAGAACCTAATAGTAGCACTTTAACCTATACTTAATCTTAAGTTTATACTTACGATACAGCCCCCCTGTAAAAAGACTATAGTAAAATTCACCCTATACGCAGGTATAATTCTAGAAACACTATATAGGTACTTTAACCTATACCCTCTACTAATTAAAGAAAATAGTATAGAAACCCTATATATTCCTATTAGTAAGTAAACCCTCTGAATATTATAAAGTTAAACGCGTGCCCTGGCTAAATAGACCGGCGGAATAGTAATAGCGCTAGCTACGTAGCGTGGGGCTAGCAGCGCCGCACGTAGCAGGGCTGATTATATTAGGGCTGAAAGGGTTACTAAAGCTCTTATGGCGACAGCTTCGCTGAACCTTCTAGCGAAGTGAACGCTACTAAATAGAGATAACTCCTCAACTAAAGAGGTTATCGCAAGAGTTAACCTATGCTTAATCTTAATAAAGCAAATAAATAAATCTTAGTATAACTAGTTGTTAACGCTTAGCTTAACTTATCTTTAGCTATATAGAGGGGACTAGTCTAGCTTTTATAGTTAATACTAGTTAAATTTCATAATATAAGGCTAGCGGCCTATAGTTAATACTATAGTTTTATTATAAAATTTATTAGGTCTTAAGCTTAACTTATAAAAGAGGAGTATTATAAAGTAAAGCTATAGAAAATACTCCTAATAATAGCTAAACTCCCCTTATAAGGGGAAGAGAAAGAAACCTAAGGTATAAAATAACCTTATATTAAATAAATAGCATCTTAAGGGGTGAATTTTAAAGGAATTAAAAGCGTTAATTTCTAGGAAAAAGAGAAGGGAAATTCTAGCTCCTTAGATACTTTTTAGGATGTAGATTTCCCCACTTTTAATCTATCTTACTAAGCTAGTTAGTAAGCTAAACTATAACTATTAATAGTAATTATACTAAAAATAGATTATTATCTATTTCTAATTATTATTAAAAATAAGTAATATACTATTTTTAATATAATTAAAGTTTTATAAAAACCTTAGAGAAAGATTTAAATATAATATTAATTATTTATTATTTATTAAATAATAATAATATATTACTTTACTAAAGCTTATAAAATATAGAGTTATAATAAGTAAGAAAGATAGGAAAGTTATTATAATTACTATATATATAAGAGGATATAAGGAATAAGTTTAAGGCTTTATTTAAATAGTTAAGTTATTATACTATAGCTATAAGAACCCTTTTAGCTATATAAAGAGTTATACTATTAAGTTTATACCCTTAAGTATAGATTTAAGCTATCGCTAAGCTCTAGCTATATTATAAATAACATTCTTATAAATAATAGTATTATAAATAACGCTCTTATTAGTATATCTACTATTCTACTACTTACTTACTTACCTACCTTCCCTCTTCTATATAGCTAGGAATAAGTTAAGCTAAGCGTTAATAACTAGTTATACTAAGATTTCTTTATTTACTTTATTAAGATTAAGTATAAGTTAAAGTACTACTATTAGGTTTTAGTATTATAAAAAAGAGTATAGAGTAAACTATAATACCTAGTTATATAGGTTAACTAGACTACTAATAAGTTTAGTAACCTTCTCTTTACTAATAAAAAAACGCTCTTTAAATTCACTTAGAAATACTTACTTAAGATAGCTAATAAGAGTAATATAATAGAGTTATATAGCCTTAAAATTAATATATAGATAGTTAAAGCCATTAATAATAATTTTAATACTTGTAATTACTTTATAAGCTTCCTTAAGATAGCTAAGGTAGCTTAAGCACTTAAATATTAATAAGTGAGGAAGGGTAAATCTAATATTAAGAGTATAGCTAATAGCAGTAGGGCTATTAAGACTATATAGTAGGGTAGAAGATATTATCTAAATAACGTAATAATATAGAGGCTTTAAGGCCTCTACGCTTAGTAAAGCTTATAGCGTAGACGTTTAAACAGCAGAGGAGAGGAGATAGAAGTAGCTAGAAGAAAATAGTTAAGGCTTATTATAGTATTTAAAGTTAGAAGAGCGTAGAGGTAAAGATAATATCTAAGTCTAAACTATTTATAGTTATATAACCTGAAGGTTATTAATAGAAAGTAAGAGGACTAATCTAGCTTTTATAATTAATACTAGTTAAACTTCATAATATAAGGCTAGTAGCTCTAAATAACTATATTTAGATTTAATTAGTTAGGTTTAAATAGAATAGCTTTATTTATAATAACCAATATTTATAAGTTATTTAAATAAAGAGATTTTAAGAAATTTAAAGTTAATTTAATGAATTAACTTAGCTCTAAAGCTACTTAGAAGTAAACTTTTTAGATTACTACCTCTACTTATACTTTATTTCTTATACTTCTAAAAACTTTAAAAAAGAAAGCTTCCCCCCTTCTATAAACTAAAGAAAGTAAAACTAAACCTAATTAAAGTATTAAGAGCTTCTAAAACTAGCTTTTAAACTAATAACTCTCTAGTTTAGTAAAAATAATAAATAACTAGAAAATCTCTATTAAAAGGATTACTTATCTTTCTCTAGCTATAGAAAACTACTATTTAACTTTAGTCTATTCTATTAAAGCTAATAAAAAAAGTCCTAAGTCTTTCCTTTATAGCTTATATAGTTAGTATTACTATATAAACTATATAGATAATAACTTTAAAAAAAGCTATTACTTTAAAAAAATAGCTAATAAAATAAGTAGCTTAATTTAATACTTCTAAAGATATTATTCTTATAAACTATAGAATAATAAGTTTTTTATTCTTTAGATGATTATTACTTTATTATAAGGAGATAGTAAACTTAACTAAGAAGCTATTATTACTTACTTTAAAAATTAAAATAGCTATAAAGTTATAAAATCATAAGCCACTAAGGTTCTTAAGTAGAATATTAACTAACCTTAGTTTATACTTATTAAAGTCTTATAAAACTATAATAATTTTAACTTAATTAAAACTTCCTATAGGTTTATAGAAGAAAGAAGTATTATATTAAATAATAAAATATCTAGTTAAACCTCTACTTTTTAAGTTTTAGTTATTAGTAAATAAGGATATAAAGATTTAGTCTAATCTTCTTATTTATATAACTTAGTATAACCTAATAGCTTAATTAAAGATAATTTACTTAATTTTAAAGTATCTAAACTTATAATTACTTAATTAAAAATATATAGAGCTAACTTACTTCTATAGAAAAAGCTAAAGCTATTAAATCTTAGGAAGGTTAAGAAAAAGATCTTAAAATCTCTTTTTAAGAAAGTCTATTTTACTATATAAGATATTAAAAATACTCTAATTATTTTAAATAAAGTTTTTTTTATAATCTTACTCTAAAAGTTATTTAAACTTATTAGAAAAGTTAGTTATAGAGAAGAATTTACTTCTTAATTAAAGAAACTAAGAAGATAACTTAGATATTAAAATAAAAGAGGAGAACTTTCTTAAATAAGTTCTTATTCTTATTAATACTCTAAAACTAAAAAGAACTAATAAAATAGAAAGAGAAGTAATACTTAGTAAAGTTATTAAAATTCCTTTTCTAAAACCTATTTTAAAACTTTTTTTTCTAAAAAGTAACTTCTAGCTAGCTATACTTTTTAATAATAAAAATTAGAAATCTATTAAAAAAAAGAAACTAATTAATAAACTTATTTTATATAAGCTTTATAGCTTAGTTAATCTATTAATTCAAAAGGTTTATAAAATTAAAGTTTATTAGAAAAGTATATATTTTTATAAATAATCTAAAAGGAATTATCTATATATGTATTCCTATAAACTTTATTAACTTTACTAAAACTTTAAAGGAAAAAGCTTAATAGATTAACTAGGTTTCTAAATATAATAATATTATTTAAACCTAAGACTATCTAAAAATCTTTTTAGTTAAAGCTATTATCTTTATAACTATAAACTAAATAGTATTAATAATTATTATATTATAACTTATAGCCTCTAGTTAGTTACTATAATTTCTACCTGCTTTTTATGCTTCTAGCTGTGAGAACCTTTTATGATAACTTCTTTAGTTGAGAAGTTATCTCTCTTATAGTAGCGTTCGCAGCACCTTGCTAGAAGGTTTAGTAAAGCTATCGTTAGCTAGGCTATAAGAGCTTTAGTAACCTATTTAGCCCTAATATAATTAGCCTTACTATATATAGCGCTGCTGCTACTAGCCCTACGCTACGTAGCTAGCGCTATTGCTGTTCTGCTAGTCTATTTAGCTAGGGTGTGCGTTTAACTTTATGATTCTAAAACTACTAAGTCCTAACTAAGTACCCCCTAAAGGAGAATTAAAGTAAAATTAAATATAACTAGCGCTATAAAAAGGATATAAGGCTAAGATTACTAATTTTAGTATAACTAGTAAAACTATACCTAATAATTAAATCATTATCTTTATAACTATTAATCACATATTAATATAACTAAAAGGAATAGGCTGCTGGCCTTATATTGTGAAATTTAACTAGTATTAACTGCGAAAGCTAGACTAGTCCCCTCGCCCTCTGCTAACAACCTTTAGGTCACGTGACTGTAGTTTAGACTTAGATATCATCTTCGCCTCCACGCTCCTCTGTTAGTTAGTCTATCAGGACTTCAAACACTATAACAAGCTAAGTTAACTGTCTTCCTCTAGCTGCCTCTATCTCCTCTCCTCTACTGTTTAGACGTCTGCGCTATAACAGATAACGTCTTCTACTCTGCTGCGTAGTCTTAACGAAGAGCCCTGCTACTATCAGCTATACTCTTAATATATTCGCCCTTCCTAACTTACTAATATTCTGCTTAGGCTGCCTTAGCTATCTTAAGGAAGCTTATGAGGTATTTATAGGCGTTAGGATTATTATTAGTAGCTTTAACTATATCTATATTAATCTTAAGGCTATATAACTACTATAGATCGTTTTTATTAGTTATAGCTTTAAGTAAGTATAGCTAAGTGAATTTAAGAAGGGTTATCTTATTAGTATAAGTAAGTAAACTATAGCTAAAGCTTTTAATATCTCTAATATTAGTCTTATAGATTAGGTTATTTAACTTAGCTTTATTTAGCTTATGCTTATATTTAAAAAGGAGGAAGGATATTATAGTTACTATATATATAGGAGGATGTGAGGAATAGGCTTGAGGCTTTATTTAAACGGTTAAGTTCTTATATTATAGCTATAAAAACCCTTTTAGCTATATAAAGAGTTATACTGTTAAGTTTATGCCCTTAAGTGTAGGTTTAAGCTATTATTAGGCTTTAGCTGTGTTATAGATAACGCCTTTATAATGATGCGAATAATGCTCTTATAAATGATAGCGTTATAAATAATGCTCTTACTAGTACGTTTTACTGCTCTACTACTTGCCTACCTACCTGCCTGCCCTCTTCTGTATAGCTAGGGATAAATTAAGCTAAGCGTTAATAACTAGTTATATTGAGATTTATTTGTTTACTTTACTGAGATTAGGCATAAGTTAAAGTGCTACTATTAGGTTTTAGTACTGTGAAAAAAAGTATAGAGTGAACTGTAATATCTACTTATATAGGTTTACTAGACTGCTAATATAACTAAAAAGAATAAAGTAACTATAACTTTGTCTAATTAAAATGAGAAGTTTAATTATATAAATTACTTATTATAGTAATTTATATGATTAGCTGAAATGAATAAAAACTATATATTAGGTTAGTTACTATAAAGAGTATATATTAATAGAATAATAATTCCCTAAAGTTAATAATATAGTTATTACTAACTAAAGTTAATATTAAGTTAAGATTTGAAACTAAAATAATGGAAACTAATAATCTATAATAAATCTAAGAACTATAACTATAATAATACTATAGATCTAGAATATCTGAATCGGATTAAATAAAGCTGTGATAATTAACTTTATAGTAAGGGTTTTATAGTTAATTACCTTTTATAGTAATTACTTAATTAAGTAAAGGTTTACGAGGAAAAAATATATTATATATACGATAGATTTTTCTACTTAGAATAGATTTTGAGGAAGCAAGCAATTCAACAGTTTTATCTATTTAACTACTACTACTACCTATCACTACTACCTTTTACCTATTATTACTATTATTACTATTATTAGTATTATTTCTTTTATATTAATAATAACTATTTATACTAGCTATAAATAGTTATTCTTAATTATTAAGAATTCTATTATAATAACTAATAAAACGAAAAGTTTCCCCCTTTTACTATATTATATAATATTCCTACCCCTAGTAATATTACTTCAATTATATATGCTTTTATAAGTTATAAGTCTAAAAGTTATACTTCCTAAGAAACCACCCTACTTAAAAACGCCTTTTATTTCGCTATAATACTTAACAACAAATATATAAAATATAAAGATTTTAATTTCTATTATAAAAATTAAGATAATATATTAGAAATCTTATATAAGGAATTAAAAGTATATCTTTTAAAAACTTTTATTCCTATCTTTTAGTCTTAAAGGGACTATTTATTTAGAAATAGATAGATTAAAAATAAAACTATTTTAGTTTTATATAATACCTATTATAAAAAGATCTTTTATAATAAAGTATTATATAGAATTATTAGTATCTATTAGTCTTATAATTCTTTAAAAATACGTATCTATTAGTCGTATTTTAACCTACCTATATAAAATTAGGTAGTTTATCTTATTTAGTATAAATAATAATAAATATATTATAATTAATATTAAAAAATAGACTCTTTTAATAATAAATCCCTTTCTATTCCTAAGCTTAAAAGTAATATAAATTATACTACTTAGGTAATTAGGATATAAGCTTGTCTAATTACTAAAGATTTAAGCTATACTATTATAAAAAGTCCTATTAATAATAATAGTGAAAATAATAGTAATAATTCTAATATAGAAGATAAAAGTCCTACTATAAAAGAATCTAAAAAAGCTTTTAGCCTAATATTATTATATATTAAAGATAGTCCTCTTATATAAATCTAACACGCAGAAACTACTAAATCTACATAAGATATATTAAAAGAAACCTATAATCCTAAAGGATTTACTTTAAATAACCTATTGTTTCAAGATTTCCTAAATAATAAGTTATCTAACTATAATAATATTAAAGAATATATTAATAAGGTTAAAGAAATATCTAATAAATTAGAAGCTCAAAAATTAGATATTCCTAAAAACCTATTATTAGCTTAGATTTTAAATAAACTTAATAATAATATATTTAAGGGTTTTATATCTAATATTATAGCCTCTAGCTGTTTACTGTGATTTTTACCTGCTTAGAGCGATAGACCTCCTAACTCCGCGCCTCCTAATAATACACACAGCCTTCAGTTATATAATCGTAATCTCTAACCACCTCTCCTAACCTCAGCCGCACTTATATATGCACGTCACACTAGATAACTTTACTATCTTTAACTTCACTTTAGTAATAATATAGTTTGTGATTACTTAATTACTTAATTACTAACTACTAAACTATTAACTTATCCTCTCTCTCGCGTATTACTTATACTGCTATTAAACACTATCTCTATTACTACTTCGCCGTCTGCTATTAAGTTATTACTATTATTGCAGTCTTCTTATTTAATTAAGTCAGCTAACGCCTTTATAGTAGCTATACTATCGTTAATAACGCTCTCTCTGTTAGTTAGCATAAGGCGTACTCACTAATCCCTACTAGGCTTATACTTAGGCTTAGGCTACGTCTGCTTTAGTATTATAGAGGGTTTACGCGAAGAAGGGCTACTCCTTAGGATAGCTAGAAATATATATAGCCTCTACTTTAAAGCTATTAAGGGTGCCCCGCTACGTGCGGCGCCGCCGGCCCCGCGCCGCGCGGCCGGCGCCGTTGCTGTTCCGCCGGTCTATTCGGCCAGGGCGCGCGTTCGACTTTGTGATGTTCAGAGGGTTTGCCTACCAGCAGGAACGTATGGGGTTTCTGTACTGTTTTCCTTAATTGGTAGAGGGCACAGGTCAAAGTGCCCATATAGTGTTTCCAGAATTGTGCCCGCGTATGGGGTG